>DWLS01000810.1:0-26274 GCA_018246255.1 Pachliopta kotzebuea
TAATAATCTTGAACAGTAGCAAAATATACGTAAAAACAATTCACCAGCGATTCATTTCCGCACTTTCTTGAAAACAAATAAATTTAAATGATAATGACAAATTATTTCATCATGAGGTGCCTTGTAACATCTTCAAATTGAAATTTGGTGGTCAGATAGAGAAAATTGTTCCAAACTTTTCCTATATTTTTCAGTTGAAAAGAATGATAATGGTTTTAAAACATGAACTATTCTTTTATATCGTCAAACCATTTCTTCCGCTGTCTACAATATGCATGTTTTCCGGAAATTCGGTCCTCTATGATCAACTTAGGGATGTCATAAGGTGATGGTCTTAAACGATGTCAATAAAACGCAACCGTTTATTTTGTAACGTTTTTGATCAAACTACCTTTGCCTCTAGTTTTTTATCCACTACATTTATTTTTTATCAAATGATGCGACGAAACGATCAAGGCATTTGCCTTATTGTAAGTGATATACTTGCCTTCTTGCCATAACAGCGCGCCGCTGGTTACGATTGTATGAACTACACCACATTGCGCTCGGCGCTTGACACAATCTTCGTTATCTCAGTTATTTCACTGGTTCACAACACCCAAAAAAAAAATCAAACTGGAACACAGTAATGTCTGCACAGTAGTGTTTGTCGGATGGTTTAGGAGCTGCGGCGGTATCTACCTAGGCGATCACCGACAACAGAGACACTTACCACTAGTAAACATTCTTTTATCTCCTTCTTTTTTTTAACTTTTACCATATTGTATAGTCTGAGTAGATTGAGTTTAGCTATTGTTTATTACAATACTACATAAACGTAAGATATGCATCGAAATAGGATCAGATTTCAAGCAACAGATAACAAACAATAAACTGGACCAGCATATGACCCGGGGCCCGTGAAGCAATGGGCCGTGCCATTCCGTGAGCTCGATACAATATTGTATCACAGTATACGTTTATCCAATACGGAGATAAGCTTGACTGCGATTGCATAGATTTAATCTCGTTGGTGAGAGTGGAAGCGTCTCGTTAAAGGAGAGGATATACGAAAGTGGATTATGATTCGGACGAATATATATTAATATTATATTCTGAGAAATTCATATGTACCTTTTAGTAAATTGTAACGTCTTTTGTCAGGGTACCTCTGTGTACACAGTTTCTATGCCTGCAGCCAAACAGTGGTGCATTACTGTGTCCTGATTTGAAAGTTCTTGTCGCAAATAAAATTACTAGGGTAACGAAATTCAACATGTCTCACAGCGACAAGTAGAACCTACAATCAAATGAATATCCTACTAATTTCGTCGCTCCTTCAAATACAAAAAAGAAGCTCAACATAAACATTACATCTTATAAGTCTAAAAATATCAAAGCATTGATTATAATGTTACAGAACCTTTAAATCAAAGATCACAAATTTTAGATTAATGAAATTTGTATGAAAGCCATAATAGCAAGAGATGTAAATTTGTTAAAAAATATAAGCGTTTGGTTACGCTTACGGACGGAAAGTCGAGAGTATAATAAATTCATTTAGCCTTGCACTCGGTGCATAGTTGAGCGAAATTAAGCGGGTGCAATAAAGATTTGTCCGTAAAACTATTCGGGCGGAGCCAACAATTCCGGATTAAGGCCTTCCAGGAAGGCTGGCCAGCTCCAAACTGCGAGGTACGAGGGCTGCATAAAATCTACACGGGACAATGCGACGGACTAATTAAGCGAAGTTAATTTTATTACCGGCGTCTCTTTTGTATGCCGGTTAAAATTCTGATTCCATTATCTTACGACACGATAACGATGGTCAGCCATGAAATCATCAAAAATTCAATAACTTTAATAAGGAATCAAGAGAAATATGTAACTATAATTATGAAATTAACAAAAATGATAAAGATAATGTCGATGAAAAGAGATTCGTATTTTAACTCTATATATCTAAAGGAACATGCCGGAAACTACGTTCTGCAAATTCCATTACGAGTAGGCTATAAAGATATGTTCTTTGCAATCTTAGACTTTAATAAAATATTAAACGTAAGTGATGACATTAATATTATAACGTTGTTATAGAAATGAATAATAGAGGAATATAAAAGACAGCAAGTCAATCTAAATAGCAAAACAACGAATTGTCGATACAAAAATCGTATCCAATGGACAACTTTACATAGATTTGGATGCCTATGTTTTAAATATAAATTTTATTTCAAATATTGGATTGTATGTCTTAAAACTTGATTCCTCCATTCCCTTTTCATCACTATCATTATATAGTGATAATAATTGTATATCAATTATTATGGTTGTAGATATCATTTAATTTTCATGTACCCTAACAGAATATCCAACGAAAGCAAAAACAATTATAACCCCGTTAAATGTTTACGAGTAGAATTCTTTGATAGTAAAGGTTTAATTTTAATTGGTTTATAAGTTTACAAGCAAATGAACATTGTAGAAACATACAAATTACTTGAATCAATAATTTATTAAGGGAAAAATTAAGAATTGTAATTTAATATAACTCTGGCGCAGATTATTTAAATGTAAATTAAAAGGAAAATTGTTTTCGACTTATTCAGAATCAAGTTAGCAGTTTTTACATAGCAGCCTTGAATTTACCACTACAACTGTATGGCAGGTTGCCAGGCCTGGCCACAACAGTATCCAAACGTTCATGATAATGCAGAACCACGTCTTGCAAAATATATGGGTTCACGCGCTGCATGATTTAGAGGCGCCTCATAAAACACATTTGTTAGAGGGACAATTTGTTGTTGGCGCAAGGACGGTGAATTTCATATGAAGCTAATTCAAATACATATTTATAGACAACAAAAATCTGAATCTGGTCTGGAATAGATCTCTATTGCCGAGGACCATTTACGTACCACCGCAGCTCCTATTGCACCCGACAAACAGAACTGTGCAAACATGTGTTGCGGTTCGAATAATGCTGAATGCTAGTGAAATTACTGGGGTAACAAGACTGACCTTGTCTCAAGGCGATAAGTGCAATATGGTGACGTATATGATCTTGATCGACGCTACGTTGTTATGTACAAGCGTATCACTTACCATCAGATGAAGGCCTTGCTCATCTCGTCGCCGCAACGAAAAAAAAACCTATTATTTAAGAAAATAAGTTTTTGCTGATATTTTTATATATCTATAAATGTGAGGAACATAATACGATTCCATCAAGATATTTTTAAATAGGTTAAAAGGCATCTTGACATTGGAAATGGTCAAGAAATTCTTGTCAACTATGGATTAGACCCGTGCATCAACTCTGCCCCAGTGACATCATATCTGTAGCGGTGTATGTTTCTGAAAAGAAGCAAGTTACTCAAAAGATTTTTAACATTAAAGCGAAACTATGTATTGACTTCAGTACATGAAACTTCTTTCTGATTTTTCAATAAATTTACTAGAAATGAGATTTTTAACTTTCGTAAACGTATTTTGACGTATACATTTTTACAGTTAGCTGAAAATAAATCATATAAAATTTTAAAGATTAAACTCTGTCAAGAAAAGCATACTAGAAGAGATAAGTTTATACATAGCATACTTTATGGGATTTTTTGGGGCGTTTTTAAGAAATATTTATTACATTAGTAATACATTCCTCAACATGAGTACCATTTCAACCCATAAAAATAACGTTCTTTACACAGACGTAGCACCATTTTCTATACATTGTATTAGAAAACAAAATGAAACAAAACGGAAGTATATACTATGCTTTTTTAAATTAGCTAAATAGACTTTAAACACGGAATAAAGCTATTGACATGTATATTATCAAATTTTACAGAGGTGATAGTGTAACGAACGTCTATAGAACTTCAGCATAAGTTCTTTCTACTTTCCCTTTTTTTTACTTGTCTTCCTGTTGCTATTACTGGTAATATGTATTAACGCCCGTTCATGTAAATGCGTTCCGGTTTATCGCTAGACAGACGCCGCAGGGAAACATCGGTGTGCTGTATTTAATCTGGCAGTAGAAAACTTCTCATTTATCGAAAGAAAATGGATAATCTGCACACCCTTCCGAG
Organism: Pachliopta kotzebuea; assembly: GCA_018246255.1. NCBI lineage: Eukaryota > Metazoa > Arthropoda > Insecta > Lepidoptera > Papilionidae > Pachliopta > Pachliopta kotzebuea. The sequence goes on from DWLS01000810.1 coordinate 4,068, forward strand.
CGACATCGAGTTCAATGCAAGCTTCCATACCACTAACAAAACGTAACCGTGTAATCATATCCTCTTGATATTATGAAACTATTTTACAATTTGCAGTAGAATTTAGAAAACAGAAAAAATTATAAACATTTGTCTAAATTCATTTTCGGTGATCGCATCTTTATATCTTCGGATAATGGTCGGTCAGTTTACTTAACATCCTAAATCTTAGGATTTGGTCTTATCATACGAATTATCTGCCTTCACCGCTTTTTGTCCAGAGGTTCTTTCATTACCAAATAAAAAAAAATAAGTAAACTATACAGTCCTAAACTTAACGCTGTCACTGCTGGGCCTTAATGGTATTTTCTCACGAAATCAGTGAATGCCGATTTATTCACTGCTCTGACCAAATACGTTTCAAGATTTACGAAAAAATTTCTTGTAGTTTCTAAAGCCGAAAAGTTTTAAGTAAGGAGCTCCGTACGTCTAAAAGTTTATCTAAAAATAGTTTCAACGGTTAGTGCTCTAAGTAGCACGGGATTAGCTAAAACTTAAGTAAAATATCCTCTAGATTTAGCCAAACTTGCAGATGGGTTGTGGTTTTTAGTCTATTGCCCTCATTATACTAACGAGGATTTTATGAAGTGAAGAGAAACAGCCGCGAGGGTGAGTAGACAATTAATCCGAAACACACTGCTTAAGAGCCACTTGGAACGTGAAGGCGAATTCAAAAATATAATTTTTAAACAAACAATAAAAATGACAGATCAAATAATCAAACAAGTACTACAATTGGGTGGTGCTTCTTTTACGGTTTTAAATCTAAACCACTGAACTAACTTTGATGGATCTTAATTTGTGGGGATTTTGAGGTAAGACATTGAAAGAAATTGATAACATCCACCCCATAAAAAGTACCAAAAATATATCTGCTGTGTATACATGAGAGTTAAACAAAAAATTATAAAGAAATACTTCTTTTTCTTATAATAACCTATCTTCTTTCCTCGTATTTTCTTGAATGTAATTAGAGGGAATTTAATAGATAAATTCTATCTAATTACATTAGAAGTAGATATTGATGAGAAATAATAGAGAAAGTAGACATAGATCTACTTTCAAATCTAACCCTATTTCTAATTCGTGTATTGTGCTTTAATAGACATCACGCTATGGACAACATAAATAATGGGTTAGTAGAAAATCTAAAGATATCTATGGACGTGTAAATATTGGGCGAGTTGGAAACTTAAAGCCAAGGCTTGTAATTATTAAAATAAATTTGGATGTACGGCACGAAACTAACGCGGTACGTAGCCGAGTCTTAGGTCGGGCCAAGTGAAATTTTAATGCCCTATCTTTGGAGCGATGCTCTAAATAATTCACATCGGCCAGGCGATAGCGTAGTAAAATGACTTTCAAAGAGAAATACCGACTGGAAGTTAAGTGAAAACGTGCAATAAAACCGAATAATGGTTTCAGCTTATTACAATACGCGACCGGTTTCACAAAATTAATGCCTCCTTAAGGGGTACGTATTTTGTATCTAATTCAACGGTCGTTATTTTAAATTCACATCCAAAGTGGGAAAGTATAATCATAATAGATTTTAAGTTATATTGCTATAGTGATATATAATCTGCGACTACGAAAATATACGCTAAGTGCTTGCATATCTCCGTAGCCGTTTGTAGGAACAAAGAGTAAGTAGAAACTTACTCTTTGTTCCTACAAACTTTGTAATGTATTATATTTTGTTTTACACGTTTTTAAGTTTAGTTAAAACAACGTTTTCCTAGATGTAACAAAATTACATTTATTGAAATCTAGTGTACGCTTACTAATTCAAAAAGCTTTTCGAACATAATCACGCATTCAAATCGAAGACTCTATTTTTATAGTTTCAGTGGATGGTAAATTTTTTATAGATCCTTTTTGGACAATGTATGTACATAATATTTTGATTTAGTTCAACGATAATATAAACATAAGATCGTGTGTACGACAAAAGACGTGTAATCGTTTACGCAAGATTTAATATTACTAATGGCTATACTTTCTGAGGGAGAAAACGTGTAAAATGTTCGGTAAATATTCTTAGTCATAAACCAAACTAACTACAAAAGGGCCATTGGTTAAGTAGATCTCGCCGCCACTACTATTAACGATTGTTTCTGTGTTCCTTTTGTGTTTGTGTTGTTCACTTAAGTGGACAAATATTTAAAAGATTTACGCGCACTCATTCTAAGGCACTATTAGGTATAATGATTCCTATGTATAATGTTCAGTGTTATTTGAACTAATTTAAACAAAATATCTTTTTTACTATGCATAGGTTAATGCTTGACTACGATCCCTACTGGTGTCAAGTCGCGATGTGGTCTGAGGTAGTAAGGCGCATTAACCTAGTAGATTCCTATTCAATCGTGATCTATGTAAAAATAATTGAAAAAACATATTAATTTTTCAGGGGCTAAACGCTTGCCTAATATCCCTTATTCGGTTCCTGACTCAAAAAAAGAATTTGGTTGGTGTTTATTTTTTTTAGACTTGCCAACTATCTAAAACCACTTATTGTAAACCTTCCGTCATAGCTGCATTACTGTGTTCCAGTTCACAATACAATAGCCGGAGTATCCTGTCTAAGGACACTTAATCGTCCACAGTCTCGTTATGAGTTAACATTATGTTATATAAGAAAATCAATAACAAAATGCAAATAACTTAAAGCTAACCTGAAGGTATTTAGGTTGTCGGCGTGGAATTGTTCACAAAGCAAAGCATGCTTTGCTCACATTTCCAGCCAAAATTGATACATCAACGTGACTTGGTTTCCGGTAGGAAAAGCCGTCGTTATCATATTATGCACAAAACCGAACCGTCGTTTTGTACGAACCGCTTTTGGGCATCGAACATTCCTGAAGAAACGTTTTCACGGGGATATTAAAATAACTATCACTTAACTATAAATAACAATCACTTATATTATATTAATACATACATACTTTTTTTATTTTTGCATACACTATTGTACAGTGAATTTTTTTAATACATGATGGGCAATACATAAGTATATGTACACTTCTATTGGACCGTGGGTAACAACCCGTAGCCTGAACATTCACACACAAATTAAATGTAAATATGTAACCCCTTTTACTCTAGTTAAAAATACATTGTAATATATAGTATAGAAATAATTACAAAGTTTCGATATTTTAAACTTACACAAATAAATATTTGTTTTTGATAGGGAAATTGGACAGTCCACATGATAGACAATGATCACTGACTCCTACGGACATTCGCAATACCCGTGGGGTCTTAGCTGTTTGCCGACTTTGAAAAAATATTGTAAAGAAAAAATTTAAACCGCTCGCGATAGAAACGTTATCTATAGATAAATAGTCAAACCAGAAATTGCTAAATACATATAAAACAATTTAAATAAAGATCAAAACTACATTTGTAAATAAATATACTACAATAAAAGATAATACAATGATAACACATATCTAATAATTATATTATTATAATTAAACAAAAATGGTTACTGGGGATGTCTATCGCCTGTTGATGAAGATGATTACGAGGAAAACACTTGAAATAACTATAGATCATTTAAAAACCAAATTATTGGTTTATTAACGAATATTTACAATTAATTCGCTTACTATTAAAAGTATTGCATTAGTAAAGAATTGAATGAAGCCTTCTTGCGTAAATCAAGTAATTATTATTGTTTTTTAGTTCAATGTATTTCCTATTTATGGATCAAGTCTTCGTTTTGGTCTCTAAGGAAATAGAATAAAATAAAATGAACTGACTATTAGATTGTACTATTGTAGATTAAAGCGGTTTCTGAGCATTTAAACAGTATGAAGGTGTTAAAATAATTGACCGTATCTGTCTCCGGAGGCCAAATTAATTAGTGAGCATTCCGCCCCGGTTTGCGTTAGTTAGCCATTGAAGAGAGAAAATACGAAATCACTAAGCACTGCGGTGGAGGGACCGACCTGTATAAATACAACACTTACCTAACGATACACTCCCAGGCACAGTCGTACCCTCAAAGCCTTACTCTGGCTTATTTCCGTATAACAGAGTTCATACAGAAATTTGCTTGCCTTTTTCATGTAAGCCCTAACATGCAAATTTTAATTGTATACGTATTACGTACTTTTAGTATCGTCCGTCCTCGTATCTAAAGTATTAAAGCAGTTGGTGGAAGTTTGAAATGCCGGAGCGACCTTCATAAATATTACGTAGAATTAAATATTTAGCTTAGCTTGAATGTTAGGATAAGAGTTATGATTTTTTATTTGTTATTTACATTTGAAACTCTCAGGTTTCTTACCTAGGTGAAAGACATAATTATAGAGAATGTAGAGGTAGAAACAAAGGTTGATGAAAAAGAGAGTTTAGGAGTTTTGAGTCTTGATTATGCTTCACTAAAAAAAATGGCATATGATCGACATTATTTTTTCCTACTGACCACCCAAATTTATTTTGAAGATGAAACTCAATTATGATAATTGAGAATATATCTTTACTTCAGAAAGGAACGTTAAAGTAACGTAGTCTTATAGAACTATTCCCTGATATTTTTCAACTTGGTATGTCTCCGTCTCTAGACGCTACCGCTCTCCCCTAATTTTTAAAGAAGAAAAATATTATATTTCGGACTTCTCACGATAACCTAAGATACATTTTCTTTCTGTTACTTTACAACTCTTACTATTTAATACGTCTTAAGTATCGTAAATTTTTGGTCCTTTTAGTTAATTAATTTATTCGTATAATTGTTTATATTAAAACAGAGGAACTGTTAAAGCGTCACACAATTTGAGAATACAGATTTATTCATTAAAACAGCGCATCGGTACAAAGCTTAAGCAAAACGGGGGCAGGTCGCGTCGGGAGGCAAAAAGAAATGCATACATTATGCATGAGAAAGAACTGTGTCAAACAACTACTTGTGACGACGATGTGAATGGGAATTCATTGACCTTGATTACATCTGGGAACATCACTCTTTTCATTTCAACAGATAATAAGATTAAACTAGGCGAAGAAGTAAATGATGTCGATGCAAAGTTAATCAAAGTTTACACAAACAAAATTTCTTTCCTAATGTTTTTAACTATGTTACAGCTTCCGGTGCAGGCAATCACTGACTACGATAATTTCTTTTTGCGCAAAATAATTGGTAACGTGTGAAAGTAGGTATTATATATTATTTTCGCAACAAAATCATAAAAATAATTCGAAAATACTATGAACTATTACTTCATCACAATCAGGTCTGTTTTAGGGTTCTCAATTTTACATAATTGTGGCAATAAACGAAAATTATGAATACTGTTACGGGTAAATGTTAGCCACGATAAAAAAAAAGTTCTACCAAACATTATATATCAAGTATTTATTACAGTTAAGACAGAGTTATTGAATCTGTTTAATAATGTAGTAATTGTCGTAATGACATCAGTTTATCATGTAATCGGTGCACATCCCTAATTAACGTATGTCAATCTCGTTGTATCTCTTTGCCCAATAGTGCAACCCGGACTTTAATGAGTTAGCCATGTCTTGAACGTGCAGCGACTACATTACACTGCAATTTGCTCTATTGAGGGACCAAGAGACTTTCTGCAACGAGTCCTTTGAGAACAACTGACCTGCATGTTGGATTAATCCTGCATTAAACATTCCACATCATACATCTTGAATAGGTTTTTTCCCTTTAAAGCAATGGAACTGCAGCTTTACATAAAAAACGTACAAAAAATAATGATGGATCAACAAATATTTCATAAATATAATTTTTTATACAACAAAGTATTAATTTAGCCCATGATTCACCTATTTGCAAGTTGAAGATCTCGTGGTTAACTGTAAAGAGTTAGGAATTTTGAACCTTTTGTTGCATAATCTGCAATTAAACCACTGCTATAAGTTTGCAACCGTTAAGGTTCAGAGGCTAGTGGTTTCGCCGGCCTCGTGTATTATTCAGACTGTACTTTGGCCGTCGAGTCGTTTCGGCACCTGTCCATTTTAGCTTAAGGCTTTTACACGCCCTAAAGCTTTTGTACAATGCCGAAACTTTGTCGAATATTTCTACCTTCAGCGCTTTATCTCCGCCCGTATTACGTAAGGAATTTGATGAGAAATGTAAATTGTTAAAAGTTGCTTTTGTCCTTTTTTTGTACAAGTATCTCTATATAAATAAAAATAAAAACAGTTTCTTACGTTACAAAATAAACAGTCACCAAAAAAATCGTTTAATCATAGGCCAAAAGAAAAGAGTATTTGATTTAATTTGCTCCAAAGAGATAATCTTACTAAATTATCTATCCACAAAAACAATCGTTTTTTGGATAATATTGCTGACGCTTTGTAGAATATATTACTATTACCATAGTCTTTCATATTCATAACAAAAATTGTTTACGTATAATTTCCCAATTGGTTGGATTGATTTTGTCGGGACTTTCACTGATAGATAACTAAAGATTTAAAGCATACCATAACAGAGGGAAAGTTAAAAAAGAATATTTAAATTTTATGATCAAAATTTAGAATGATAAGTTACAAATACAAATTGAGCTCTTTCATTAGTGTTTACATGTGGCAGAAACATTTTGGATTTCCATTGGTATACTATTATTGTGAGTATATCGAGTGTAACTAACAACTAGTATAATAATACATTAGTATTTAGGATGTAGTTAAGACAAATCCTCTCTGTTTGCAATTTATTGCCCAATTACTCGCACACACAACCCATTAGGCTATTAGCTTTTACATGCTAATCTGTTATTGATAGAGGCCAGTTTGTGTTAATTACATCCCCCACCCCTTTACTCTTTTAAATATGCACCAAAAGTTCATTATTATTATATTCGTTCGAAAGCAGGTAAAATATATTAATTAACAATAGTACAATCATTATTACTCTATATTTGTGAAAATAAATGCATACAATATTTATTTTGAGCTTGCATTTACTACAATTTTACGTGGTAGTAATTATAAAGAGGCCGTCGTTTCTGAACCTAGAAAACGCTGGTTCTCTTGATTCCACACGCCTGTGGTTTTTATTTTTTTCGACGACGTGACGAGAGGAACATATTATTCACCTGATGGTAAACGTTTCGCTTGCCCATAACAACGTGGCGCTGGTTAAGATAGTATACACAACACCAGATTTACGATATATTGGCGAAAACTGACCTAGCGCACTTCATAAAAATTATCCAAATTTTGCTTGTGGACCCTGAAACTAACCTCCGTGAAGTGCCTAATCACTGCGCCAAGGAGGCAATAGAAACAGTTACGTACTGTAACCTTTTATAATGACGAATAACAACAGAAATAATATTAAAACTCTTTATGAAAAAAAAAAACTGGTTTTTCTAATTATATTGCAATAGTTTTAAAGATATCATAATATTTGTAACAAGCAATTTTCTTATATTAAATTATTTTTATAAAATCAGCCTAAATTATAGTTAAGCATCTGTGGAAGTGCTGTCAAATTCAATTGATACTTTTCGGATATTAGCCAGAGTAAACAATTTGACAGATTTGAATCGCTAAAATGATTTTTTTTTCAATTAAATTTCAAATATGTTGTATGTTGAAAATCAGACGAGCGTATAATAGTGATAATATGATTTGATACTAAGTTTAATTAGATTCGCACTCAAAATTAATTCGAACCTGAAGCTGTTAACTACAAATGAAATATTAATTATTAAAACATCAATGTTTATTATTGCTTTTGTAGTAATAATGATTTGCAGTAGCGGAAAACTGGCGATTTGATAACATTGATTGAAATAAAACTGATTATAGTCATATTTGACTGTACATTACTGTTTTTTGTTTATGTCTTTGAATGCTCATGCATTTTATATGGATCAAAATATTTTAAAAATTATATAAATAAGAAAATCATCACAGTTAATTGATACTTTTTTAAATTTCTTACTCTTATACTATTACTTTCTTATTATTTTACTTACTATAATTTAACACTTTTCTTTTTAACGTTTACTGTTAACATAGACCTTTAATAACTTCAAGGTATATCGGTATAGTATATGGTAAAATGATCGAGCACAAGGTAGAGCAACGATCTGATGAAGTTCGCGGCACAGCGCTGGATACAGAGAGCGCAGGACCGATTGGAGTAGAGATTTTCGGGCTTATGTCCAGCAGTGAGGGTTTTTATCTGATGATGATGACGAGAATGTAATGTCTTTAAATTTACCTCTTTAACGATGTAAAACAACAAAACAATCTTCAACCATAAAACTAATTCTTCTTATCAGTTTTTTCATCTTAATGTTAAACATTAAAATCTCTGTTCCGCTTACCATCTTGGTCTGTTCCGAAAAGTTTCTTAAATTCACAATCAACAAGTTTTAATCTTAGTCATTATGCAGTCAAGATTCATCTAACTTTGTCCTTTTTAAAACTTATCTAGTTTGCTAGTTTCCGCCGCTACCCTAGCCGTGGTGAATAATAGAAGAGTGTGAATGGAAGATATTTTGTCGAGCTTTTTAAATATAGCTACTTGTAACATAATTATTATAACAGTATTTCCTTAGTAAGATTAATAAACCTTCGATCAATAGAATTTGTAATAAGCATTATTGAAATATATTTTAAACTGTATTAGTTTTTGGTTTTGTACTAATAACAATATTTTGACAATAGTTACAAATCGACTGTTGCATCAAACGGTACATTTCACGTAGTCAATCTTGTAAATGAATATACCATTTATTATAAATGAAAGTAATGGTATACTACACATAATTAATGAGCAAATGTATTAAGAAACAAGTTTTTCGCAATAGTATTAACAAGTTAACTTTCATCAAGTTAGCTCTATCAATGATGTTATTTATACATCAGACGGTTTTCTCCCTTGCAAAAACAACGAATTGCGTTATATGTAACTTTCACCGTATCGATGGACTTATCACGTTAGTCTGATCAAAGAAAACATTAACTAATGCTTAGTTTGATATAAAATAAACGGTTGATACTAATTAAATATATCCGACTTATATTTTTAATCTCAACATCCCCTTAGTAAAAGACTACTCATAATCATCGTAAATATAGCGCTTATTAGGATGATATGCACTGCATCACATTGAGCTCGTGGTTATGATTCATAAGATGTTCGGTTTCTTTTACCAAGTACTTAACTAGCTACAACATAAGACAATTATTTTTGCACGCTATTGTTTGGATACAGAAAATTGAGCTGTAGTGATATAGACTAGACAGTCTCCGCTAATAATGACCGTTCGTGAAGTATAATGACTTATTAACTTTAAACACTAACTTGTCTAAACAAAAAATATACAGATCATCATCACCGTCATCAACAGCCTATGGCAGTACACTGCTAAACATAGGCATCTCCTAAGGAACGCTACGCCATGTATATATTATAATATATATCAACATTCATGTTGTACCTCAAAACTTTGTGAATATCAAATTAGGTGACAATATTAAGATACCCCCAAAAGGCGAAGTAAATCCAAACTGACCATACTTCGCCTCTCACACCTGGGACCGAGGTAGGCTCGCCGACCACAGCACTTAGCGAATTGAGCATGTCACAAGTTAATGGTTAATGCAGACAAGGGTAAGGGGCATTAGGATAAATTAGCCATGTCTAGCTTAACCACAACGGGATGGTTAAATGTTGGCTTCATTTGAAATATATGTTATATTAAGGTTAAGGTTGTCTATACAGAGGTTAAAATTTGGGACTTGTCACATTTATATAATAAAGCTAAATATTTTGTTTTGCTGTCTAACAGCAAAACAAAATATTTTCACAGCGCAACTTTTTTCAAACTGGAACACAGTTAAGTTTATACTGTTTGGCGGAAGAATGAAAATGATGGGTGAAATTAAGATGTTTTTTGTGGGTCATTGTCACTTAAAAATTTCGATACGAAAACAGTAAAAACCAATGTTTGTGGTTTTATTTCAACGATCCTTATTTCTGGATTGTAGATTTACTGTTAATAACATAATACTACTCTTCGCCGAGCTTTTGACTTTCAGAAGTAATTAAATATTAATTCCGTAATCATCCAAGTTAATGACAACCTTAAATAATTATTGAATTCTAAAGGCGAACATCAAGGCCCAAACTGACTTGACCGATTACTTGAACTTTAATCCTTATAAAGTTTAAGCATAAACTGTTTCCGAGCTTTAATTTATGACTTAACTTTTTATAATAAAATTAGAAGAATACTTTAAGTTCTTTATCAATTATTCAAATTAAACACAAATTTTGGATAAATGGAAAACTATGACTTTGTAATTTATAACTTCTAAACACTGTTAAAAAATTCAAAATTCTTTTCTTTTCATACAGTTTGATTTCATTTATAAAAAAGAAACTACATCGATTCATTGCTACCTAAATTAACGGTGGAAGACTTTTATAAATAGATGAGTGCTCCGTTTGGTTACAAATTAGAAGAGAACATACGTAAATTGTAAAAAAAAATGAACGTGAGAATATTACCTCTAAAATAACACATTACTACCCCTCTCATGTTCGCTCCCATAAAATACTTATGAGAATCAAAATAAATGTTTTCGTCTAGTCCTGCCGGCGTCAGGCATTCATAAATCACAGAAAAATATATCTGAACCACAAATTAAGTGCTCGTAAGAAAGTTCGCCGCCAAACAGGGAAATCCATTAAAGTAAACCCATCAAAGGCATCTGAAACGTTGTGTCTTTGACAGAATTTTTCCTTTGTATTTAGACAGGTAATCTATTGAAAAACTGTATCAAACTTTTAACTGCATTACAAAATATCGGTAACAGGTCTGTTGCCGAAAACTGTCTAGGTAAATACAAACGCAGCTGCTATTTTAACCGCCAAGCAGTACAATGCCTTACTGTGTCACGGATTAAATAACGCTGATGAAATTTAAAGTCTATCATCTCAAGATGAATTCAATGTGCTGCAGTATATATCATCCTAACCCATGCGAAATTACCAGGACACTTTAAGGCGATCGTTTCAAAAACAAGAGAGATCGAGAACAACTATGATTGTATTTCACTCTTAAAAGGTGCGACTTAAGTAGTAGAAACTTTAAAACCAAATAAAATGAAGAATACACCTCATTGAAAGACATCCGGCTCGTAATAGAATGACACTGGAGGTGCTTTTTATTACAAAATTTACCCCAAGGCAATCCTATTAAAAGATCTAATTTGAGTAACCTACAGCGCCATTCAATGCAGAAAAATGTTAACTACTAATGGGTATTTACCCATTAAACGACTCAATGAAATGAAATTAAATGGAGATGACGTAGTAGTACTTTAATGGAGGAAAAAACACGCGATTTAATTTGATCTCTGGTTGGAAAACAAAGCAGGGAAATTTGTAGAAAATTGAATTAAAGCCGAAAAATAAACGTACAAAAAGCTAGCAACAGTTTCGAGTTTAATACAGTTTGGAATCAATTTTGTCGAACCGAAACCGATAATTCGTCACAATGCGGCGTATTAAGCATGTTAGACATCCATTGGAATTTGTAGAAATGAAAAAAAAAGCAGATAAATTTTCTATGGAAGAATATGTATATGTGGAAATAAGGGGGCTAACTTTTGATTCATGTAATGCCAGGGAATTGAACTTTTGTTTGCAAAAGCGTACAAAGTTGAAATAATGTTATAATAAAATAATACGTCAACTCGTATTTCAAACACAAAACGAATATGGACGGCGCAAATGTGATTTGTTGCTCATATCCCTCCAGGAACGAAGTAAAATTAAATTTGAAGAGTAACTTAATATTACTTTGTTTCATTGTTATTAATACAATAGTCTACTTGAGTAAGGTTTACAGTGAATTATTAAGGACGAATATTCTTACGGATTTTCTTAACAGCTCATTTAATGTTTTTACTGCTATGACTTTTAGCATTATATCTTAGAGTTTATTCATTCAGAACACTGGTCAAGTGCGAGTTGATGGGGATCGCTTGTCTATCATAGCTATTGTTGCAACATATCTCTTTCCAAAAGATATATTTCTGAATTAATCTCGTAATAAACATTTCACAACGCAAACGAAGTGAAAAAAACATGATTCGAATAGATTTAAGGTAACTGTATATTGTATATCGTACAGTCGAAACATTAAGGGAAAATATAACGACACATAAAGGATAAAGACGATGTGATAACAGCTGAGCAGCAAAAACAGGCAGAAATTCGCGAATAAGCCGAACAATAATAAGGTAATCCGATTTACGCGATCTGGTGTAAGAGTGCGAAGATGTTCGCCAAAATTAGAGATCTTCACGAATTATAACCCATTGTTTGCTAGCAACGTGTAAGGACTACTGTTGTTGATTTAAGTGACAAAATATTTGCCACATGAAAACATTTTATTGAATATAAAAATATATTTGATGATTCTAGATGAAGATACATATGTATCGTTGTAAAATGCAAGTAAGGATGAGTTACACATTAAACCTTGATAGTTTATGGGTGTAATGCGTAATTGAATATATATAAACATTTGTCCAAAGTTGAGTCCTAAGGGTAATCACAATATGGTAACTTTGTTCGTTGTTTGAACCCAATCCTTTGCCAGGAACCCTTCGCATAGTTTGGGGGTCAATTTTCTTGTCAAACATTTCTATAGTGGCATTCTGATTTAGTTGTGGTTGTACAACTGCTCAAAATTAGGTTGTAATCCCCTTTATTTTCAAATGTAGGAAATGTAAAACAGTACTAATTCGTTATAACTTTCACTTTTGTTTTGAATAGTATAAAATAAATTAAATAATATGTTAAAGTGGACCGTTTTGTTAATCGTATTTGAAATTTACCTACAAAATTCTTCTATGATACATCAAAATCAATGTATTCATTTTTTTGATTCTCCAATGCTGTGGTTACAAGTAGTTTCAGGAATAATAACCATTTGTTTCTAGTTAAGATTTAAATGTCAGTAAAAATTTAAAACAATAGCAACGATCTCGATGAAATAATTATATTGATAATCGTAAAAGTTCTAGTTCCAGTAGTAATTGATTTAGTAGTAAGTAAAATTCCTTTAGGTTTATGTTATAGTCGCGTATACTGTTACCATGGTAATTGATTAATTGAACATTATTATTTAAATAACTTATTGAAGGTAGATACTAAAATTAATAGAAGTTTGTGCGACGTATTTCAGAAAACATTTAAAATAAATGAAATTTGTCGCCTATCATACTTCTACAATTTCCAAAAACAAAAGGAAAATCTATTTTCACACGTCCTACGGCGGCAGACGTACACGAAATAAGTTTTGCACCATAAATTCCTTTTAAAACTGTTTTTGAAACTTCTAATATCGAAATGCACTTTATCTATGAGAGCTTTTCACGCTTTAGCGAGATGGTGAGCATCAAAGGTGTTCGGGTTTAGACTCAAGCTCCGTAGGTTTCGTATCATTTCAGGCGTGTAATCTTTAAGGTATCAGCTGAAATGAGCTTTAAATTGATACAGTACAAGATCTATATTTGCCAGAAACTTTCGTAGTTTTTACGTCTTAAATTTGACGCTGTCGCTGTGGGAGGGTGCGGCATCGGTTTTTGCTTTAAAGCGACGCGTCATAGGCGTAATAAAGCCAATAAAGTTTATGCCCTTTATCTTAAACGCTATTCAGCACACGCTTAACTTTCGGTTCGCTGTTACGAGTTGAAAGTAAGTAATTTATTTCGCAGTTAAACACGTTTTGTTAATTACACGTTAAAGATAACGATGCCACCCTCCGCATATTTTCAATTCGAGGTACTCGCGTTAAATGCTTTGTTTGTAAAATGTTTTTAGCGATAATTGCTCCAGGCCTTTGGAAGCTTCTTTAAAATAAGTCCGTTATAAGGCCCTTCAAAAACAATTTCTCTTTTTTGATCTAACCATTACCATATTTTCTTTATAAATACGCCAATGTGTACGCGGGTACATACCTGAAACAAAACAAGTTTAATTTTTATTAGATAAGTTATCTATTAACATTGTTATTGACAAAAGTTGTTAGTTTATTAAACAAATGTCTTCGCACGATCTTTTTACTAAGTCTTCTAAAATTATTATAAACAACTAACCAGATACTGAAATTAATAATTATTAATTCGTAAACAATTTTGTAACGATGTCACATTACTAATTTGATTTAAACTTATCGCCATCGGCTTTCATAAAGACCTTTGACTTAACCGTGTCTGTGACAGTTTAACCACAGCTAGCTATAAACGTATTAAGAGAGACTCAACGCCAGCTTAAGTAACATTTTGAGCAAGCCATGAATATACATTACCGCCGTATACCAACGTGCGCAAAGAGGGATCAATGCTTCCGTTTAAGCTGCAGCAATGGGATCACTGCAAGTTGCGTACATTCAGAGGGAAATATATGGGGCAAACTTAAACAGTAAGTACACAACAGTTAAAATATAATATTATTCTCTACACTTTTTATCTTTGTGGTAAAACGCTGTACCAATTATGATTTAATAATTCTAGTTAATATTTAAAATTATTCAAATCTGCCAGAGGACCAAGGTGACCGAAAAGGGCCCAGAATATAAAATTTAAGTGGCAATGAACTGGTCACGTTTGTCGCAGAAGTGACCACTACTGGAGTACACGTGTGTTAGAGTGGAGACCGTGTTTGGGCAAACCTAGCACGGGGCCCTAACTAACCAGATTAAGCGACGATCTGCGCAAGGTAGCTGGCAGCAACAGGATCCATATAACCAAAAATAAGACTAAGTGGCGTTCCTTGAGAGAGACCTATGTCTAATAGTGAACTGCCGCAGGCTGTTGATAACAAACTCTCATACATACCGTTGCACTAATCTTATAGGAAACATGACAAACGTAAAATATTATTCTTACTATATTACTTTTATGTACTTGTAGTAGAACTGTGCTCATTCCCACCCTCACATCATAAATATGCAGCCATAACAACATTGCAGTGTTTACATATAAGAGACACAGTATCCTGTGCAACACACCTCACCAGCGACAGTGGCATTGTTACCTAGCATCAAGTGAAATAGAGATCAAGTGCTAACCATTGTTGAAAAGTTAGTGATATAAAAGTATTTTTTTCCCAACCTTATATAGGACATATTAACCATTTAATAATGTAATATGTATAGGTTTTTGGGCTGGCTAGTTTAAATGGTAATTTAATTATCCAGGGGTACTATCCCTGAACGGTGGAGTGTAAGACGAGCACAAAAAAAAACCACTTGAGCGGATCTCGTAATTTCACTAATTAACTCTCAGAGCCACGTCCAAATTAAGATGGCGAAGGAATATTTGGGTGAAGTGCTTTTTGAACAAAAGCGAAAATTTTACGCCGTAAACATTTATTTTCGTAAAGTGATTATTCTTCGTACGTTCATACGTCCAACAAAAATTATAACTATTGTGTATCAGAGAACAGAAGGTTTCAAATCAAATTGAATCCTTTTGACGTACACACCAAAAGCTGGAACTGGTTTTTTTTTTTAATTTAAACTGCACTATGTTGTCGCAGATTTTATAACAAATAACGTAAAACCCTCTTGGAGTTAGAACAAATATCTCTATGGATCACCGAATATTTCTACCGAAAATTTTTTGTATAGTGGGATTTCCGAATATTTTACATTGGAAAAACACTTACTTTTAATGGAGTTATTATAATTTTGAAACTTAAAAACCTTTTCCCCTTTTTTGATTGACAGTCATTAACAGGTCAGATATTCCACAATACTTACATACTAAAAAAGTATTTTTTTATTGAAGTAAAAAGTCACTAATTGAACTGAAAACTACATATACAAATTTAAAGAAAAGAGAAAATTTACTTATATTATTCTGACTTCAAATAGAGTATCTGCTATTTAGTGCTATTCAATTTGATCTACTTAATGTAACGTAATTTCATTATGATACTAGATTGTTTATGTTATAATAAACAAAGCGTTTAATCCATATACAAAGACAAGACACTTAAAATTTTTTTTACACATCTGTAAAGAGATACGGTTATATTTCTCGTTGCTCTTAACAGTTCTTTTTGCTCTAGTATTCTATTGCTCTCATTAGTCATTTTACTAATACAAATATGTATATTAAAGCCAGTCTTTTGTAGCCTCAGTTACAATGCGCTATCACTTTCTAGATGCAGACAATACGGTACGTTATTGAAAATTACTAATATACTCTAGGTGAAAGATCGATATGTAGTTAATAAGTGAAATATAGCGGAATTAGTAATAGTAATATCTAATTTTAGCGGTATTAGGAGGTCATACGCCATTCGCGGGTTGTTCAAGTTTAATATCGGTAATGAATATGGTGGAGTCGTGTCGCACGCCAAGCCCGTGTTTAATATCACATTATGTGCGCCATGAGCTCGCTCGCTTCCAGCCGAAATTATAATATAATAATGACGTACAGCCTGCACAAAGCCTCTAAATAATGCATCGCTACGGATTGACTGTAGCTGTTGTAGCCGATGGCTTCACCATTTCCGGAGTTGATCCCATCCCGGTGGTAAAGTATTACTCGGTCTATAAAAATTTGGACGAGAAACTTGAGAAGACATGTTCACTATTTTCATATAAACTTAACTAATCTTTGTTTACTTCTACTCCGCTACATTTCCTTAATTTAAAATTCCTTCTCTAATTACTAATATTTATTACCTATTTTCTATTTTTAATACATTGCAAACTTATTGCATAATACACATCAGCTGTATGATTGATTGATGGTTTTAATGGTTATTGATTTTGAATGTTATTTATGATTATTTAATTTTTACCAATTCCAAAATTGTCTGTATGAAAAATACAATTGATACTATCGGATGTCCACCCGTCAGCAAATGTAAATGTATGATATTTGACTTTGATATAGATATTGAAACAATTATTCTATACATTTTTCAAAAGGCGTAAAAAAAATCTGTTATATACAAATGTTTATAAAACCAATATTATATAAGAACTGATAAGATAACAAAAGCCTTTGTCTCGTTATTACTTACGGAAAGGGGAGGTTTTCCCGCGATATAGTGAAACTTAACTGGACTTGTGAATAGCCTGCACAATAGTCGAGAATGCGACAATGGAGAACCATTACTGTTCATTGCCAAATATTTTACGATACGTTTGAATATGAGGTATACATATTTACTAATGAAATTTACCTCTATTTATATACTAGCACAGACCATCGTACAGAGATTAATCGGAAGCTAAACCACTGTTGTATTCCAAAAGCTTCTATGTCTTCTCCTCTGTATCATATATCAACCAATAAAATTTAATTTAAAGTAAAAACACATTTGTAAGGTGCTTTGACATTTAACTCCAGATATTTTTAGATTATGTAATTTAAAAATTTAAACCTTATCACATATTAAATCGTTTAACTTAACGCCAACTATAAAGAAATAGAAAAAAAAAATGTGACTTTACAAATTGAATGTGTCGCGCTGCAATCTTTGCTGCCACGCCGGCGAGTGTTGATTGCTCTAGCTGAGAAAAATAAAATGCAATTACTAGAAATTATTTCTCTCTGTTCTAAAAATGAAATGCTCTACAAGACAATATCCTAAAACTACCGAAAATTAAAATTATTTACAAGAAAAAATACAATAAAAAAAAGCATACATAACAAAATTTCCGCTACGTCTTGTATCAAAACATATATAGACACGTAAGTAGTTACAGAAATGAATTGAAAATGCAACTATAAGAAATTTCCTTTTAAATTATTCTCCGGCTGAATAAAACAAAGTATATTTCATATATGTTAAGTTTCTCAATAAGCATTATTCTTTGAATAATAAAATTTCTATGAGCTGAAACCATGCCTTTAAATGAAATTGGAGATTACTTCACAGTACAGTTATTATGAAAAATTAATCAGATGATCCATATTCACATACTAACAAGTCTCAAAAAGAAGCAAAGCTCTTTAATTTACACCTTTTAAAGAATAAAATACATAAATAACATACTTATAAAATATACAAAAAAAATGTTCATAGAAAGGTTTGGTATTATAAGTTACGATACGTGTATTTGGGGATAAGCTTGTCCTTTTTTTAATTCGTCTCGGCGACAAGATCAGCAAGGCGTTCACCGGATGATAAGTGATACACTTGCCCATAACAGCGCGATGATAGTTAAGATGGTATACACAGCACCGTATACAATGATACGATGCTCCCGCTATGAAACATAAAATAATAAGTCTTGTTGCACTAGTCATTTTACTAGCTACAACGCTGTAACATTTGTTTACTATTTCGCGGCAGATCATTAAGTATCAAATGTTCGATTACCTTAAGCCTCAAGTTTGATAACAGATGTCTATTATGTTATGTATGTAAGAAAAGATAAGCGGACTGTAATTAAATGGATTTTAGTACCATTTAATACAAAATGAATTCATTTTGACACCAAAAAACAAATACTCTTTAAATCCATAGAAAATTTTGGTTTATGTTAAAATGGTTTCAATATTTCAATCTTAATTTTTTAATTAATTGTTTATTGTTTTTAATTTATTAGTTGTTTATTGATAGAAAAATATAAGTTAAGATTGTACTACGCGCGCGGTACGTAACTTGTACCAAATGTATAACGAACTTCTGCAAGTTTCACATCGGTTTCTAAATGCCAATTCCAGTGGGCGACGGGACCATTACGCCGGCTTATTGACTTCAGACATGTCACGCTTTGCAATAACTGGTGCCGTATTTGGAGCCTAACTCTAAAACTATATCGATATCGAGGAATTAATATTAGAGGAGTGCTCGTACCGTATAAACGTTATTACTTCGCCGCTTGTTACTCGTATATGAGAAACGCTACGAATTAAACAAATCTAATTTACGAGAACTGAATTATTAAAAGTTAACGTTTTATATATGTTAATTTATTCCTTTATTTAGAATTACTTGAACAATCAGTTTAATGTGACATTGAGGCCAAAGATAGTGAAGGTTAATAGCAGCGTACTCTGGCTTTACTCCGAAACACTGTGTTCTAGAACCTAGTAAAATTGGTAAGTTTAAAAAAACCCTACCACCATTCAAACTCCACAACTTACTCCGCAAAATCAACGAGAGCATCAAGGTTTTTGCTGCGACGGAAGCATATAGAAATAAGTAATCGTTGTAAATCCCTTGCCGAAAATCGTTTAAGTACCACTGCAGTGCCCATCACTACCGATAAACACTAGTTAGCAAACACTATTATGCTTTGGTTTAAGGAGAGGAGAGGGAAAAGGAGAAGAGGAGGCAACACTAAGATATTGAGGTTATACATTTTAAAACAAACGCAATGTTCTGTTGCTTACCATCAAGTGAATTTCCTGCTCGCTACGTTGTATGAATAAAACAATTCATAAGGCAAATTAGAATAAGTTCATGTAACATATTTTACATTCGTTAACAGATCTCATGTTCTTGTTGAACCTCCAAGCTTTCTTTCATAAGAAGAGAGTCAAAGAGAATTATCTACTAAATTGTCTAAATGCAGGTTAGTCTAAGTTTGTTATATTATTACGGCGACTTTGAAATGAATATTATGTAACTCAAATGTTAATTTAACATTTAAAATAACAGAAGAATGCTTTATATAGATAACTTCGTATTATATAAATAACTTAATAAGCTATTACATGTATATAACGTCTAAAACTTAATATTTTCTATTTGAATATTTTATTAACGAAATGGTCAATTTAGCGTTACGTCTGATAATGTTGTGACAGTGCATTTTACAATATTGATACATAGTTTCAAATTTAATGCAACGTCAGCTCTAAAATATGCTGTCAATACAACATGTCGACTGCGCTGAATGTAAATAAAGCGAAAGATGAATGCCCACGCGTAACTGACAGGTGGCAAAATGATTTGTGATGCAGATTCAGAACAGGAAAGCGACAAAGCTCCTGTTGTATGACATACATACAGCATTGTTATCATGGTACTTGCATATAGGATAGTTTGGCTTGTTTTCAAAAGTAATCACAATGAACTTTCTGTACTACTACTTAAACCCCGTAGGGACTACTAATGACAGTATTTATTTAAAATAAAATTAAAAAGATTTCTTCATAAAGTAAAAATTTGATCTATTTTAATAAGATATATTTTGGTTTAAACAAATGTAAACAACAGCATATAACTTAAAAACATAGCTTGAAAAATTATAAACCTTTGTAAAAGCAAAGGTCACTTCATAAAGTAAAATGTCAAATTTCCCATAATTAGGAAACGCTTAATTAATGAAGAATGTGAACAGTTATTAATGGTTAATAGTAAATAATGAATATTTTCATTATATCTATAAACGTTTTATCTTCCATTAATACCGACTGTCAAATGCAACCATTTTCGAGAGGGAAACGTATTACACAAACGAGTGAGTACACAATAAAACACGAGCTAATTTTCCACTTGACATCGTTTCCGGCTTGTAAAAATTGCCTTTCAACGGGTCCGTAGCCTGAATATAAAAGATCCGAAAGCGCAGGTGACACCGGGTGACCTGAGGGAGGCTTAAGGTTGTAAGCCGCCTGTAGTATTGTCGCATCAAAGCGGGCACTACTTATGGCCTACTCGCCGTATTTTACGATATACTCCACAGATAAACTACAAATATACTCAAACAAAAATCACTCTTATTTCTATAAAAATAAGACTGATTTTGTTTTGTGGTGCTGTCACTTGGAGACCCTTCATAAGTTTTTTTGTCGAAAATGGGCTAACACTGGTCTTCACTCCATGTTATAAATATACCGTAACAGCATCGCTGTGTTCCGGCTATCAATATATGAAAGCTAGAGTATTTCGCTCTGAGAAAACGCTTCACCGTCCACTGTTGTCACTAAATTGAGGTCTAGATTTACCATCGTAAGTACAAAAAAACCTCCTGAAAAGGGTGTATTTGCAGCAGTCTCCTCATTGAGGTACGGATTAACAAGCGCAGTTTGCTCACAGTAAATTGGTGTTTTTTATTTTCATTGTTTTTTACTTTCGTCGCTTTTTATGATACGAACATGTTAAAGTAGAGATGAGGAATATTCTAAACCTTCTCCTACACCTACAACTAATGTAATATGTTGAAATATTACCAGTGTATTAAAAAACATTAATCAATATTTTTCACAGATTTTTTGTACTTATGCTCAGGCATTTTGGCGTTAAATGTAAAGTATTGTGGTTTTTACTATTAAAATGCAGACATTAATAATTAAAAAGCTTGTATGTTAATAGTAAGCTTTACGTGATTGAGCTTGCGCTATAGCCAGACAAATAAATAATTCAAAAACAGAGAGCATCGATCGCCAACCATTGTGGAGATGCCGACGTCAAAATGCACGAGCCGGCGCCAAGGGAAATACGTCTGATTGCACTTATTCACTTTTCCACTTGTTCTAGAAAAGCGAGTAGGAGGGTAATTTTCTTCATATATTATTCTTTTATGCTTTACGTCAAAGGAATTGAACGGGACTGAACAGATAGAACAATATTGTTTGAATACGCGAAATTGATTTTCAGCGACACGCTCTTATTATAAGAATAAGAATTTTGAATGATTATTTTGATCACGCTTTTGTGCCTAGTGTCCAACAGATCACGCATTACTTAAATAAAGGCCTTTCTAATAAATAATTAACATAAATTTCATATCACTTAAGTCACTATAAGACCGAATATATTGAAGCGGTCTTGCTCAGAATACTCTATGTCGACAGTCGGAAAAAAAGAAACTTTTTATAACAACAGATAATAATATAAAGGAGAGAGCAAACTAGGAAAATTCGGGAAAAGGTTATCACTTTAAACTCACAACACATGGACCAAGAATCGAAATTGATCTCTTTGATAGGAGACTAGCCTTTAATTCCTGTATCGCAACTTCGAAACAGTTCATCATATTTCTATTGACAAAATAAACATTTAATATTTATTTTACCACAGTCTTTACCTACTAGGAATCTCGGCGTAAAGCAAACAAGTATTTCTCTTCGATTCATCTCTATCATCCGTTATATAGGTTTCTTCACATTTTATTCATGTTTATTCGCCGCACAATAAAAACTATTGCTACTTAATCAAAATTCC
>DWLS01000811.1:0-26267 GCA_018246255.1 Pachliopta kotzebuea
TTTTGATTGATTGACTAATTTAACTAATGCGATTCTTTTTCATTGCCGCGAATCATCTATCGCGCCGATATATATATACATACATATATTTAACCTAAACAAATACCTCAAGCAAAATGTTTCATGAGAAAGAAGAAATCATATAAATATGTAGGTCATAGAGATAAAGAGTTATTTTGTAATATAAACATAGACATAAATATTTCGTATATCAAAAGTGAACAATTTATGCGAGGAGTTTTTTGTAGTACTGAAAAGTATACTTTATTTTCTAACGTTTTTATTAACTTATTGTTTCTTTTGGAAAAAATCTCTTGTCTCCTGCCACAGCGATAAGTCGATGGACGGTAATTCGGCACAAGGAACTAGCTGGTTTCTGTAAAAATTACGTAAGCTTAACAAAAACATTCATTTAATGATTTTTTCCATTAAACTATAATGTGAAATAACTAATTATTTTTGAAATTTATGTTTAACTGATTCTTAATTATTTTGATATGATTAGATTATAATTTTTAATTTTCCTTAAATAAAATGGGTTACATAGTTTAAAAATACACAAGGTCAAACATTCAATAATAACAAAAAACGTAGAAAAGAACAAAAAGATTTAACTGTCTCTAAAAAGTAACACTAACCTTGATAAATGACATACTTCTTAAATTTACTAAAAGCATGTCATATTTTTCAAGAATCTTCAAGAATCAAAAAAAGAAAATTTTCTATAAATATAACTTACTCGTAGGATATTTGTTGAAATGCTCTTGGCTGCATCAATTTAATATTATCAGCGTTATCACAGAGTAGACGAGCCATTGAAGATCCTCGTCGGATTGATTCCAATTGACCTGTAAAATTAATATTATTTACCTTTATGGTCATTATTTCATGAAATATTTTTTAAGAAATTATTAAAATGCTACTTAAATAATTCAAGTAACTAAACAATTGTCTATCACTCTAAAATTAATGCACGAGGTCCTCTATACCAACTCATCAAATCATTGTTTACAAAGACGAATATGCGCAAACAATACATGCTCTGTATTAAAACAATTTGCTGATTAACACAATTTAAAACACAAAATGAAGAACAAGATGCAAAAACTGTATCCAGACAGACACAAGCAAAACAATAAGGTCACGGCCAATACAAATAAAAATATCTTAAATATTAACGAATAATTTTTCTAATTGTGTGAAGAATAAATGGTAACTCACTAAGTGTAAAAGCAGTCTCCGGGTCATTTCCGTTTTCATAAAAATATCTATCCCCGACACGAGTACGATAAAATTGTTCGGTAATTACGCAAAGAAAGGTCGGTCCTGTTTGTGCTTCCGGTACGTTCCGTTCTAGAGATCCTGCCACAACCAATTCCACGTCTGCTGGTGTCTCATAAAGATTTTGTAGCATTTTTACATTCTAGAAGGCAATGTATAATATAAAACAAAGATATTGTTAACCAATTAACTTCCAAGTCATTGCAAATACAAGAATTGATTTAAGGTATTTACGTAAAACTTGCTAAGATATTAATGTTTAAAATGAGTACTGCAGATATAAGTTAATAATTTAAAAATGCTAATAGAGATACCTCCTCCGAAATAAAATCTAGCATATCGTGGAAAGTTTTTGGCACAGGTAAGTTGCAGGCAGCGCGAGTTGAGATGTAGCTTCCCAAACCATGGTCACGGCCCCTTTGAATGTCCGCAGCTCTCAAATCACCACCGTATGTATTATTCCGCCTATTTTTTTTAAAAAAATATCACGTGAAAGCCACTCAAATCTCAAATGTTCTTACTTTTATTTATTATAATCCTTATACAGCTCTTTAAGAGATTTACAGTTTTATATTATGTCTCTCTAGTCATATACCTTCAAATACTTAAAGTCATATACTTACTATGTTTACCTTTATATTTACAACAAAGTAGGTTTTTCTTTTTTAAGGTTTTTATGTTTTTACACATGATCTATAAAATTACTAATTAATCCAGAAAATGTGTTACTAAACTATCTTTACAATAATTTCATTACTTTAAGCCACATTTGTGACATTTGCATTTTACAAATAAGAGTGCTGTTAATGTTTATTAAATAACCTGCGAAGATTAAGCCATTAAGGATTAAACCGGAATGAAATTTATTAAAACGTACAATTTATTTCCAATAGATGCCATTTCCACTAAACATGGAAAAATATTTAGCAAAGTGATATTTATAGCAAAATTACTTAAATAACGGTCATCTATTTTCTTACAACGTGGAGAAGGTGATGGATCACTCCATTATAACTGCCAAGAAAATCGTCGTGTGTTTCACTACATTTGGAAGAAGAATTTCCTTACAAACTAATTTGTTGTGACTGAGCCAGACTAAGTTATACACAATTCTTGATAAATTAATTTACCGAAAAAGGTACTGAGTTATTTCACTGTCCCAGAATTGGTCGCTAAATTCTTGTGCCTGTGTTGCAAGCCCTCTGGTTAATTCGTCGAATACGTTATTAGCTTCAATCAATATGGGCCTGTTAAACCAGTCGCTTAACCGTACGGAACCGACTAACTTTCTGTTCTCACTCATCATTCTGCAAAACAAAAATTCAAATATTATACAAGTCGTCCTAGCATAGTTTTTCTATAATTTAAATAAAATGTTACTAAGAAGATATTTTAAAACATTGTTGTGGCTACCTCTGTCAATAATACTTAAAGTATAACTTTTATGTGCAGAAATTTATTAGTAATAAGAAATATTTTATTACAATCATATTCGTTGTTAATAAAAGACACAAAACAGTGTAATATCTAGCAAAGAAATAACGTTATTTCGTCAATGTGTTTTTGTATAAAAATTATAAATTGTTCATAAATTCTATTTCTTTATCAAAATATACTTACTGTAAATAACCACGGATCAATGTATGGAAGTGCCTAAATGCTGCGGTTGCATGCTCGTCAAGTATTGTTGGGTTTACATATGGGTCGTAATCATTGACGAAGCCCATTCCTCCGGGATAGATGAGTTTATTATTCACCATGTTGTCCCATCCTACATTTGAAGTACGAATAAAGAAAAAAATAATTATAAAGTTAATGAAAAATTCTGTCTTCTTTATTTCATGTCCAGTAAAATTACGGGAAGAAATTATAACATAAAGATTTTTTTAAAAAAAGAAAAACGACATACCTAGTCAACTAACGACCTAAAAACGAACTTACCTAGGAATATGGGCAAATATTCATAGTAATTGATATGTTGAATTTCAGCTATGTGGATACGGCGCGCTTCTTGATAAATTGTTTCGTCGTCCCAATATGGGTTCAGCCTTGCCAAGTTTCCGGCTATACGGTTGTGTTCGCGTAGTAGAATTATTTGCAGTATCGTGAGCTGCGGGTTTTGATTTACTCGAAAATCACCTTACAAATACAAAATTTATTATGTACAAAGAACAATCCATTGAAACTTTCAAGATAATTAGAAGAGAATTACTTATTGGACGTACCAGTTAAATAACACGGTTCATTGGGTGTGAGTGCCGATTCACATGTCAATGTAACATTACGTTCCTGCGGAGGCCATTGGCGGCCGCGTCTCGTCACAGTTCTCAAACGACCTCCCCTGTAAGCCCGCAATGAAGCTGCCTGAGTGTCATTAATTCCGTATACCATTGACAAATCCATAAAAGCGGAGACTATAGAAATCTGTTAAAAAAGCCCTTCGTTACATAAAATGTTTAGAGTAATTTTCATAAATCTAGTGCTTAAAAAAGAATTTACATCTTTTAGATACAAAAATTAATCCCCGATAAATTCGAACTTCGCAATAAGGTGAACGACTTGTTCGTCTCGCCACTTTATGTAATCAAAAATAATGTAGTAAAGAGATGTTTGATTGATTTAGGAGTACATAAGTTACAACCCATACACAAACTAAAAATTCTACATCAAACCGAAGCTCTTAAATACGTCGTGCACATTAAATTTGACTTATAATTATATCTCATTTATAAAAATTAATGTCTCTTGAAATCGATGGACGTATTGCCTCTACTTGGAAGCATGTTTCCAGTCACAAAAATAAAGAAATGTAATGTGTAATAAAAGAATGAAAACAACAAATTTTCATTATGTGCGTACTCCCATGTTTAACATATGGCGGTCAAACATGGATGTTAACAATAACCTCTTAAATAAGATCGTCGTGTGTCAAAACAGTGTAAAGAGAAATATATTAGGAATCAGACAGAGATAGATTTAGGTCAGAGAACTTTAAATGTTTACAAAAAACTAAAATGGCTGTGAACAGGGTATTTACTAAAAGAAACTAAGGAAAAATGGTCAAAAAAGTTTACACAATAATATAGATTACACGATGGGAAGTCGATGTGAAGGAAGTTTCTGGCTCGGAATGGATGCCGAAAGCCACGGAGAGAAACTTGTAGATATCTTTGGAAGTGGCCTTCGTCGAAAGACAACAAACAAAATATTAAGAGTTTATACATAAACATTACGATAAAATTTTTATTGTCTGATCTAAGACTTAATAAATAGGTATATAAATTACGGAGTCTGGTAGAAATAAAAGTCATACCTGTTGAGCAGGTGCATTCGGTGGTGTGCAACCTCTATCCCTGGTTGTACCAGTGCGTACAAAGTTTATGCACTGTGTTCCTTGAGGGGCATGAATGACGTCTGTTGGTGGTATAATGATTGGAGCGCACAATGGATTAAAAGCAGCGTCTGGAGCCAATCGCCCGTTATCATCACAACACGTCAGCAAGTCTTTATCTGGAAAATATTAAACATTCTAACCTCTGTTATGATTTCCAAGTAATGCTATAGCAATACTAATATTTAGTTTGATTTGACATAAAAAGACGGTTGCCTGATTCTTTTGGCAACTTGTAACTGTAGCTCTTCCTCCCTGATGGAATACTCAAAACAGGGTAAAAAAATTTTTTGTCAAAAGATATACGTATGCTGAGTGACCGATGACGATGTCGAGGAAAGAACGAAGAGGACGACAAAAACAAAGAAAGCCGATCCCATCAATATATGAGATAAAAGCTAGGAAGAGAAAGACTATTATAGCAATGTCATAAGGCAAATAATATTGAAAATTAAGTGAAAGAAGAGAAAAACTATATGTAAATAAAAAAGTTATGTGATTCCAAAGCAAAATTTATTGACTTTAAACAAAAATCGTACGTATACTACTTACGCGACTGTGCTACACCGGCTGTCAGAGACATGTCGTGAGTTAATACCTGGCCCCATTGCTGTGCATTTAAGTTCCAAACTGGATCAATTAATTGCTTGTCAGGGAAAAGCCTTAAGCTAATTTCACGGGGGTTAGGTAACTGGTTACCCGTCGAAGAAATCGGCATTGCGCTGATACCTAAAAAAAACGGATAATTTACATACCGGGATTCAAATTCAATCAAATACTTTATAGCTTATAGAAACTACAGACAAATTGAAACAATATTTTAGATGTATAGTATAAGTTAAGTTAAGTTAACTTAAAACGTGTGGTATTGCGTTTATGTGTATGAATGCTGTGCACATCTATAAAGGTGGTACAAATCGAACAATACCTTACTGTAGCTTTTAATAAATGTAATTTTGTATTATCGCTGACGTGTCAAATAAAATAAAATAAAATGTATAAATCACTTACCATCTGCATAATTGTATTGTATCAACCTCCCATAAGGAGTCTGAGCCATACCCCATGTAGGGTTTTTCAAATTATTACATGAACCGTCGAAAGATCTGTATCGAGAGTTTAGACATTGAGGGCTACTAGTACAGGTACTGGGTTTTGTATTCCATCTGAAAGTTTTCAGAGGTGGACGTATGTATCTGTAAATATTAAATAAATTTCATAAATGTTACTGCGCAAACAAATTATTAATTATATCCATTTGGCCATTCATTCATACTGTCAGTATCTTTGTAAATAAAACTTACTTTCAATGTTGAAAAGAATAATATAAATTAATGTTTTTTATTACACAAGAATAAGACAAAAAATTACATTTAGTTGTATTTAATATATTTTTTATTTACGTAGGTTTACCTAAAGCTGTTTTTCGGGTATTTGGCATCAGGTACATGATTGTTTTCAGGAAAAAGAAAATTGAATATTTTCGCTTTACGTATCAATGATGGTATGTTATCGTTTAAGAAATTAAGATAATTTCCATTGACGGCATTGCAAGCTACCAGCAATAATATTACTGCCGAATTATTATACATTGTATCTGAAACATAAAAATATTTCGTATATTTCAAAGTTTACTAAAAGTCTTTTCAAAAGTTTATACTCATTGATAAAATATTTAAATATACAATTAAATATATTTGCGGTTTAATAAAAACTTTTCTGAACACCTTCCAACTAATTTCGTTACCTTTAATTTACCTAATTAATTTATTTTGACCTTAATACGACTCATGAATGAGGTTTGTTATATGAATTCATTAACAAGTGTGGATTATAAATACTCTAATTCGATAAAAAAAGGAAATAATAGAATTAAACCTCTATTTATATGTATGTATACAAATTTTAAAGGCCGAACCAAACTGATGAAATCCAACATTTCCTTTTACAGATATAGCGTCCCATAGACCCTTACATAATGGTAAAAATGTATCCTTTTAAACTATCATAGTAAACAAATTTTAAGATGTTGATTGTTGTATTTATAACACATAAATATCATGTATACACATACAATTGCATAATAATATACGAATGTAATAAACTATTAGCTTTCTCGTGGTCTCGTCTGTTTAAATTTATAATGTTAGGACTTAATAGAAATTTACTTGTGTTTTGGATTAGATTTAAGTGTTAGATCGAAATGAACATTGATAATATTATTGATCGAATAAACCTAGTGTCACATAAAAATGATGGCTTTTAATGATCAATCATCAGACGCATGATTTGTAATCCTAACGGTTGCAGCCTTGGCCTCAGTGCACTCAACTGCGTGATTTCCTAAACTAATTTACCTTGCTTCGAGTATAATGGTTATTACAGACAGTTTTTCTACTATCTTTTTATTTGTTTTATGCAATTTTGCATTTTTGTTAAGTCACCAGTCTGGTATTCCGATTAGTTATGCAGACTGCGTCTATTTTGCAAACGTTTAATTTATTTAAAATACTGTGTTAATTTATTTTAGTCAATGTTTATTATTAGAAAAGAAAAAGAAAATTTACTTAATGTTGCATTATGAAGCAACATGCTTTGTTTTAGAGGGAAAAGAGTAAAGAATTTCAATTAATGTTTTAAAATTTTTCCTAAACAGCACAGAGTATCGCTCTCGTTTAATTTATCTGCTTTGGTGAGTAATTATTATAAAGAGCTTTTTCAGTATATTATCTTAATGTCTTACTGGATTTCTTACTTTACGCCATTATATATAATTACTAATTTACACTTTATATTTGTTCTTATATTTACCTTATTTGCTCTTTTTATTTACGTTTTCTCTAATTCTATCTAATTTTTTATCCATTACTTACAAATATATTGTAAACATATTTATATAAATATGGTCTTATTTACTAGCTCTTATGTCTCTTATTCACTAAATTTGATAAATTTACTTCTATTTTTCTTTTGTTAACAAATGTATACTGTCTCTATCCATAACCCAGTCTTCACAAAATATTACCTAAACTATTTAATAATGATTTTTTATTTTAGAAAATAAAGACGTCCAATGGCATATGTTGCTTGATATAACATTTAAAGAAAATATTTTATCCCAAATAGAACTTCACAATTAATTTCATTCATAATCGAGTAAAAATACAGAGCTTTCGAATAAAACGTATACAACTTTGTTACGTAACGAATAAGTCATAAGGTTAAGTACAAGCGTTCAAAGCACGTGACGAACTTACAAGTAAGTGGGAAGGTGAACTGTATTACTTTCAATACGTTGACGCAACAAAAAATGGATATTACGGAGTATACTACGTTGTTTTTGTTTTGTAATATTTTATAAATGAGGAAAAAGATAACCATCTTTGAGTATCCCCGTTCGTACAATATAAAAAATACTTAAACTCTATTGATTACAACAACAGAGAAGAAAGGTACATAGTGGAATGTAATGTACAGTAATTTTTTATATGTGCAATGCAGGTCAACGCGGTTATTGTTGCCACATGTGATAAAGTATGGATTGTGAAAGGACCTAAACCTGCCATCGTAACAGCATGCTGTATTCTATTTGTAAATATAACAACCTTCTTAGTGAGCACATTTATCTATTATGCGAAATTTACGTAAATCTATCAAAGGTTAAAAAAAACTTTTACTTTATTAAAAATACTTGTATTTTGCATTCACATTTTGTTGAAAAGACTTTTTGAAAAAGCATTTCACTGGGGCAGCTTTTAAAACTTTATAACTTTAGCGTTTAAACTTTCACTTTTAGCATACAAAAGTTCGCATCTTTTTATACCGAAACGAAATAAATATCAAGTAGCATTCATGGCTAAATAACGGATGATATGGTTATATTATGTTTTATCCCATATCTCCATTTAAAATTTTATTAACAAAAGCAAGAGCTTCTAAAGAATTATAATCTTACTTATAATTAGACACCGTGTAGTAATTTATTTGTAACAGATATAGTGAAATGATAATACAGGATTATGATGAGTTTATACAGATCTCTGATTCTTCGAATGCTTCGTTAGTGTTACTAATTAATTTATTAATATCCCGGTTTCAATGTCGACTTTAACGAACACGTATACAATATCTAAATTAACCTTTAGTTAGTTATCACTGTATCTATAATTCTAATACAACATAATTGTCAAAATATATGCGAATCATTACGGGTGAATGTTTATTGTTTTACTAATATTTATAAATCGATATCATAATGTAAAAAACCACAGACGTATAAGTCCAATAAAATATTAATAAGTTTCATAGTTTGTTGACGCGAAAAACAACAATGTTTATTTCCAAATTTTTAGTGATATAATAAACAGTGTACTTCTAAAAATCCTAGTCTAGTTGTGTCTTCTGAATTATACCGAGCGAAGCTAAAAGAATACTCGATTTCCTACTGTATACAACTACAGTTATAATATGATCACGATCCCTGTATTATCTAGATAAACGATACTGGTCTCCAGATTGTAAATAGTAATTTTCTTTGTATTTTTAATTTATGTTTAACAATAAGTAAAGCAAGCCGGAGAGGCGACGCATGCGTCGTCTTATTATCCAAGTGTCTTTTACCTTATGGGATTAGAAGGTGTCAGGAATGGCTTAGGGGCTAATTTTCATTCTTTGGACACAATAGTCATGAGTTAATTCTAAGTGAAATTTTTCTATTTTCTCCTCTGGAACAGGGCAAACTTTGATCTTTCATACTTCTTTAACTGAAAAAGCTATATACTTTTATTACAGATTTCTCCTCACCTTTTTACGAACTTCATTTTATACTGAATTAGTATCCAAGTAATTCTTCTAGTTAAAAAGTTACAAGCGTTACGGAATATTTAAATCAGTCTCCTTTACGCTGATGCAATCAGGTAATAGACTAAAATTTTTTTTTATATTATACCCTACTATTAGATGCATTTATGCGTATCTATTACATCATTGTTTTAACACATTGTACGAAAAGACATAACACGTTCATTAATAACTACGTATCAAGATTGTGCGTGTCTATAATTATTCAGCGATTGCATAAACTATTTAGCTAAGATCGTTCATGCAACAATGTGATCAAGAACACTAAACGTGTATGTGTGGTGTGATATTATGGAATGTTTATGAATACAAAACATCGCTTTTTTAATAATTACTTAACGGTTGTAGTGTTAATACGCCCAATGTAACGGTTAATAAATTCGTATTACCTATGCTGATTTGATTATGAACCGCAAACGTTACCACATTTTTTATTTACATGTTTAATTGATAAGAACGATAATACTTTTACTTAAGTTATATTTTTTACCGCGAGAGTTAATGGTGATGGGTATCTGTAACCAGCGAATGTCTAGCGAAGTACCACCACGGCTCCTTTTTTTGCTGCCAAACAGTAGTATACAAACATTTCTGTGTTTCGGTTTGAAGGATGCTGTATGCTGGAGAAATTATTAAAGTTACGAGACTTTACATCTTGTCTCACGGCGATGACCGCAATGTGGTGCTGTGTACACAAACTTTACTAGCGCCACGTTATTATGGGCAAGTTTATCACTTAGCATCAGGTGAATGTCTTATCGAATTAATAAAATACGATTTAGGTAAACTATTAAGAAACACGTGTGCCTAATTAAAAAATTCTATAAGAGGAACATGACAATTGTTAAATGCTCCAGTTTAATCATGATTACATTTAATTCTCTGCTTTTGCAACATATCAACCTTCAATAATGAATATCAAGTGGAGTCTGCACGACCACGTGATATATGACATGCTTTTCATGTGTACGAACGACCTTCTATACTCACGGAACACCTTTCGGAACACACCTTTCACGTAACCTCACACATTCATCAGATTAGACTTAGAACTATAAATTTGTAACATGTATTAGATCTTGTACGTCGATATGTTAATTAAAAAAACAACTGTGATTCCAAACTAGGCACACAATACTGTATAAGGTATGAATCAAATCACATAGAATCAACAAAAAAAACCGTTGTACATTTATTATATAAATAAAAAATACCATTAACAGTATTCAAGTTATCGCCAATATATTTCAAAGATAAATGTTTATTACTTATGTTATAACTTAATAATTCAAAGTATAATAAAGCGTGTAAAGAAATAATATTTATCAATTTAAATTTACTTTTGTTCAATTACCAAACAACTCTTTTTAAGTATTTGAAAATATACTTTTTTGCACAAAAATTAGTTCGATTGTATATCATTTAAATAATATATATATTCATTGTAATCCGAAGTAATTTTCCATAAAAGAAAATATCCGGTAGGATGTAATAATTTTTCCTGTTTAAGTTCTTACAATATTCAAATGGATACTTTTGTGTTTTCTAATGTCACATCCGTTTATCGGAAAAGATCAAACAAATACAAATACATAAAAGCTCATAAGTGTATAAGAAGCGTGTATTTTACTTATACCTTATTATTTTATCGTTACATGTTTGTTAAGAATTTAAAGTATTTAAACAGCTATATTTATTTATTTTTATAACTTGACAAAATTATCTACAGAATATAACGGTAAATATGAGAGATGTTGTATGTAAAAGTATTAAAGTTAAATTTACTCAACAGATACTATTGATATGGAACAATATAAAATCGCTTGAATGGTAAACACGGTTTAATCTTCAAAATTTCTATTGATTTAACCAAGTTTAATTATCGTCATAAAAATGTATTTAAAACCTTGACCGGTTTGTAAGCTTCTTAAGAATGACCAATATTTTTATGCAATATGCTTAACAAATCTTTTTTATCACATAAAGCTTTAGTTATGGTGTTCGAAGTATGTACAAATGGTTCCGTGAATTAAAATGTATGACAGTTATTAATATCAGAAGCTAACAATATTTACTAATATATTAAAAGGTTTTTTGTAAGAATCTATTTCTAGATAAAAAGTATAGAAATCCTGTTAATAATTTCCGAGAGAGATAAACTTTTGGCCCGGTCTTTGTTTATTTCATTCAACATACTGTAAAAATTATTTATTACAATATTTTTATTAAAAATACCTTTTGAAGAAAAAAGAAAAGGTAAATGTGCTAACACCTTTATGTTATAAGCTTCCACAAATCCATAAAATATTTATTTCGCGAAGCGAATTTACGACAAAGTCCTTTGTGGATTTACTCCAAGTATGTATTCGTGTTATTTAGAAGACGGAGCATTAAATTTTCTATACTTACTTACATTTATTACTAAATAGAATATTGCTATGTAGTAAAAAAGATTATATTTGTAAAGTTTCATGTGCATGAAATGTAATTATAAATGTTTTTCGACAAATTTAAAAAGATGTTATAAATGTGATCATAAATTTTAACTAGAACATGTTTTGCAACACGTGGGAGTGGTTTAGTTATATATATTATAATCGGAAGTAGCTTATTGTGTGACTTTGAACGTGTGAATAGCTTTCTCTCTCAATTGCAAATATGAAACGGAAGTAAGTTCAGTTGATTCTAATCAAAACTCCATGTTTATTTAGTCTACTCATATATACAATCAATCAAATAAATAAACTTATATGATGACTTTCAAAAGACAGTTATGTTAAATATATTTATAAAACATTTTATTACACTCACAGGAATCTTATTAGGTGTTATGAAAAGAATTGGTACAGTAATATTTTTATTCCTTTAAGTTATACTATTACCATAACACATTCCGATGAAAGATCTCACATATGACGGTGAAAGTATTATAAATGGGTTTACTATATCAAGTAAAACTAGTTTAATTCTTGCTCTGTTTGGTAATGTAGGTATATATGATAACCACGCGAAATACAGTTACATTATGTAAGTCGTCTAGTGAAAAAAATTATAACTTTTGAGTGATAGCCATATATAGCAATCTTCAATGTAACAGATAGACAGACAAACAGTTCATTGAACACGAATTTGTGAATTATATTGATAAACGTACATGTTAGTCTTAATTTTGGTGTTGATCAACCACATTAATTAAAATCTGAAGCATTAATAGTACAATGCAATTTTATAATCTCATAACTTTTTGTAGTTATCAATTGTGATGTAAACAAACACTATGCATACATTTATTATGAATAATTATTAAAAAAATATTTTTTAAACAATCAAATAACCGCTCATTCAAAGTTAACAAAAATTTCACAAGTAACCATCTCATGTATGCAAAAAATGTAATCCGTTAATAGTAATATTTAAAATACTTTAACAATTTCATGAAATAGTAATTTTAAATAACTAACTATAACAAACAAATTTTATAAACGAGAATGAGCTTACCGATACGAAGATAAATCTGACAACACCAAAAATGGCCACGGTTTTAACAACTAAAGAAGTTTGCTTTTTGAAAACAAACAAGAAATTTTGACACTAAAACGATTTAGCAATTGTTTGTTTAACAGCTTGCTGTACTACTGCGTGTAAACTAAACCGCGCGTAGAGAGCACAATAAACTTTATACATTTTAGTGTACAGAGGGGATGGAACTGTAAATATTCCAGCACCAAAAATATTATAAGCCTAAAGAGATGGAAAATAGTTAATGGTATGTCAAAGTCAAAACAGAGATTTGAACTGTTCAACGAGTTTATATTAATAAATCTAAACTAAATTATAGTCATTATCAGGAAAGCCTCGCAACGACTTCGAAAATGGCTTTAATTAGAAAAGTTGTGGCAGTAAAACGTCCATATCTTAATAGATAATTTTTTGTTTTTCGTTCTTAATTAGACGTACTTACTAGTACAATTAATAACTTACTTAGAAAGTTACGTCACGAACCTCAAAGGTGAACTGTTGTAAGTAAACCGTGATTTTGCTAATTACTAACAAACAAAGTAGAGATAACTTTTTTACTTTCTTGATAGCACAAAAACTTTGTCCGATTTTTTTTTTTGTTAATTCTATTTCTATTGTATTTTTCTCTCATAAAATTTCCTTCATATAGTAATACATTTTTTTTACAGCGGTACTTCCTACCTCACAATTCCTCTCTGTTGTCTTTTCTTACTTAAAAAATTTCGCCAATAAGTATATCTATGTAATTCCAAATACATAAACGATATATATCGCCAACTCATCGTTTGTTTTTTGATCATTTGAATGTTACACTAATATCTGACACTAAATTCCAGAAGACCGCGCACCTCCTGCCATACACAAAGTCTATAGAGATATTAGGGTCATCTTTTTAGACAACTTACCGCCATTCTACAAAAAAGGCGTGAATTTTCATTGTTTCAATTTGCCTTTCTAAGTATCCTTTTATGACTTTCTAAAACTGATCTCAGGGAGAAAATTTCGTATAACTTACTCTTGTAGAGCGTACCTGGATTGGATAGAATCGTTTAAGAAAAATACCTAAATAATTTTTAAAGTTTTGAAGAAAGAAATAGTTAAAGATAATATCATCATCAGGCGACAGATATTCACTATTGAACGTAGGCCTCCCCTAACAATGTGGGAATATGGGGCATCTTCCACCCCGCTGGTCCAATGTGTGTTATAAGGGAGCTATAGACTCGTTTCTTAAATTGCAGGATACACCACGAGCCGATTTAGTTGGCTTGAGCTATGAAAGTTTTTGTATGGGATCTCTTACATTCCTAAAGATAATATGGAGCAAGATGAACAACCTATATACATACTGTTAAGTGAACGTCCCACTTTTCTAACAGTTACAGAGAATAAAATCTAGTTAGTATTAAAATACAAGTCTAAACTTTATTATTAAAATATTTACTGCCCGTAACAGGAAGTAGATCTTGTGTGACAGATTTTAATAGTCGAGTCAAATTAGAAATCTACAACGTTTACACTTTCCAATAAAACAACACCTGGGTAATGTCTGCTGAGATGTTTTGTAGTACTACTAGGTTTTTGGGATCGAGTATTCAGAATCGGTACATACCCATTGGGAATTTATCAACGACAGTTAAGACATACTTTTAACTTTATCAAAAATTAAAGAGACTCCCCGGAGAACCAAAGTTTGTTCTGTATTTATTCAGGTCAACTTTGTTTATCTAGATTTTGAACATGAGATATTAAAAATGTTTTTAAACGTTTTAAGACAGATTAAAAGTTTCAGAAAAATCTCTCATGAAATATTTGTGAAACTTTATTATTTTAAGACATACATAAATTTTTATTCGGTACAAAGAAAACTTTTATTGAGATTCAAAACAGTTATAGTTATATTATAATTAGAGATTATTATAAATACCAGTAGTGATATTGCTAAATCGCATTTACAATGAAGTGTACTTGATAGTACACTATTTTTCCTTGTATATTAGTATAAAAATTAAGATTGTGTATGTGTCTTTTATTAGGTAATACATGTAGTGTTTTACATAACTACATTCATTACCTAATACATTATGCTTGCATAAATGTTCGTATGTGTAGTTCTTTTTTTTTTAGTCGTTTTAAAGTACATCTTTATTGAGCAGCAATGAAAAGAAGGCTCTCAAAGATTATAACGATTCTTTTTTTGATACAAAGAGTATATATATTAAAGTTCAATTAAAGGTAAAGAGGAACTAACATGAGATGATTGATGGATTTTCCATTTATAATTAGAACTTTGAGATTATTTTTAAATGTATTTTCGACGATGTTCTGTGAGAAAGTATTATTTATACATTATCTTTTGTAATTAATCGACGGTAACTATATATTGTTACTGGAAATTTATTTCATCTAGGTAGTAACATATTAAGTAATTCTTTATCACACAATAGTAGTAAAGATATAACCTTTTCTTGAACTTGACTCTCTGCCATGTGTCTAGATATATCTTTAGGTTGGTGTAGTAATGAAGACGTAACGGTCTAACTTTTGTATGTAAATCTGCCAAAGTTGGATTTTATGTCGCCATAACGATTTAATGTCCACTGTTCTGAAAAAAGGATCCACTTTTCTTATTACAGTAACATGTATATACATGTTCACGTTGAATCCATCACGGAGTAATGTTTGCTATTTATATCTTACAGGCGTTATTCAATATAATTATTAGACTGTATAATATTACAGTTTCTTTATTTTACTACAGGTTATAGTTTTTTTTATTAACGAGGTGAGTAAAGATTTTCCCTAATGGTAAGCGATACGTTAGCCCATAGCAACGTGGCGTTGGTTAGGCTGGTATACACAACATTCCGCTCGTCGCCTTGAGATGCAAATTGTCTTGTTACCCCAGTAATTTTTCTAGCTTACAACGCCTTTTAAACCGAACATAGCAATGTTTACTATATTCTAGGTACACTACTGATTGGCGGTTGCAACAGGAGCTGCGCTGATAGTTACGGTTCCGGCAACAGGCCTACTGCCAATAATAACAATTTGTGTACATCCAAAATGAATTTAAAAAACATGATAGGATATGGATTCTAAACTCATAAAATTTTATATAAAAAGTAAATTGTTATTCAGTTAACAATTTACTTTTTACACCGCTATGACTAGGTCAAGACAAATTGTATAACGAATGTAAACAGTTTGTATGACCTGAAGTTTGTATGACCTGAAGTTTGTATGCCATAATGGTTCATGAAATCTACAATTTACAAAAACATGACTTTTTACACAATCGTCGAACGTAATTAAGTTTTATAATAAAATTGTATAATCTTGTGGATTGTTTAAAATTTTTTTTGTGCAAAATATGATAAAAGTGACAAGATAGATCCCATTTTCATATTGGTTTTTATGTAAATATTTAAGTGTGCCTTATTTGCCGTACTTCGTTATACTAAAAATAAAAGTAAATAAACAAAAAATTTGGAAAATTATTGTAAACTCGTTTCATTGATAATAACGTAAATTACTGCTTTATTTAAATTTAAAATTTATGTACACCAAATATCCTTTTTATATTATACCACGGTCGAAGTGTAGCACTTAAATAAAGGTAATATTTAAATATATTACTCGTATGTTTCAAGTGTATTTACCAACAGAAATCAGGGTATGAAACTTTCTTAAATCGATAGGAGTATCAAGAACATAAATAAAAGTACGGGTACAACCAAGAAAATCTTACATCGAAGTAGGGCACTCTAAATCTTATAACCGAATAAAGTACTTTTAGTTTGCTTGAAATGTATTTGTACCAAATTGAAATGAATTTCAAAATTATTAAATACATATTAAGAACGTTTAGCTCACATATTATGTTTCTTAATGAAACATTTATACCAATATAAATAATTCATATGTTATCTCTAATTGGATTTCCTAATATTCATGAAAGATTGCTTAAAGGCAGATTAAAGACTTCTGTCCTGTCTTTAGATAATAAATTTTCAATTATCCTGGTATGGAATAAAAAACTCTTCATGCGACACCTAAAACTCTGATATATAAAGGTTTAATACATATTATGTTAATTGTTTACAAAACTGAAATTTACATTATGTCTTTTTAGTTTGAGAGATTCATCTCTTTTTCCCCGCTGCGTGATTTACTGGAATATATCCTTTGAAATTGTCATTTAGAGGCTATAAGTTCCTTGAAGTCAGGATACCAACGAAGGTATAGCCTTGTAAGGCGTATCACGTCCTGCCACCGATCATAATATTGCCGAAAGGCAGCAATAATGGCTTCCCTTTACGTGTCAAGTCATGGCTACTAAATACATCTGTCATTGTACTCGTCGTTTTAAAACATAAGATATTAAGTCTCGTTATTGTAATATT
This sequence comes from Pachliopta kotzebuea, assembly GCA_018246255.1. Taxonomy (NCBI): domain Eukaryota; kingdom Metazoa; phylum Arthropoda; class Insecta; order Lepidoptera; family Papilionidae; genus Pachliopta; species Pachliopta kotzebuea. Next base: position 17,458 of record DWLS01000811.1, read on the forward strand.
TCACTAGCTACAACGCTCTTTATGTCAGAATACAGTTACACCTGTACACTACTGTTTGGTGGTATAAATAAGAACTGACATGAAAGCTAATTAGAAACTTACCACCAATAAAATACTTGTCAAGAACCCACCTGGGATTGCGGTGCTTATATCCTCCTTGTACTCGTTCACTTTCTTAATCTAGAATTATACAAATTGAAGACAAAAGTAACAATATTTTATTTCAATTTGTATATGTCAACAGCACAGAATTATTCTTTGAAATTATTTAAGGATTGATGGGCTTCATATCGAACTAGTAACCAAACTGAATTTCAATTCGGCGACTTTATTATAACAGCTATTATATTAACTATGCGACCCAGAAGTATTCGAGGTCCTTTATTAATTCTTAAATGGATTTGTGAGTAGGCAACCATGATAATCCAGTATAATAAATTAAGCTTAAATTGTTTTTAACTTTGTATTTTTGACCAATTTGAACTGAGTTACTGAAAATACTTCTTAATTATAAATATTTACAAAACAGAAAAACATGGAACCCGTCTATACACAAGTTGGAGTTAAACCAAGATCATCATCCGCTATAAATGAAAATTTTACTCCTGTTTAAGATATTAGACTGTTTGTACCTTCAACAAACTTTTTATGACGACGTAGATTTTAGTGTTTTCAAATGAAGTCATCGATTAGAGCAAAACATTCAATAAACAACGTTGCCGTTTTCATGTAATTACTATTTTAACTTACAAATTATATTATTTACACGTGTACTTGTGATACCTTTAAACGAAGATCATTAACGTTATTATAATCGATATGCGAAGAAGTTATTAGTTTTATTTTATTAAATATTCATCATGAGTAAAAAAATATTTTAACAATAATTAAAAAAAAGAAAATAGTTAAAAAGAAGAAAAAAATATCACAGCTGATAAGCAAGAATGTTGAAAAAAACTAATAAAATATATAATTACCTGATAAAAATTAAGGCAGATATCATTTTAGGTCACCAAGATATAGAGTCATTGGCCTTAACATCTTCAAAGCGATACGTTTATAACGTCTAAGACAATGACATTACGTTTGTTTCTTCAGTCTTATCTTTATTACTTAAGACACCTGTACAGATGTTATAAGTGCGGTGAAGTAAACTGTATCGTACATTCTTTCTAAATGTTTATTACCAAAAATTAATAATTGTAGAATGTCGTCAACTGTAGACTAATTTTATTTAAAACAGTAAATGACTTTACTGATAGTTTTGAGAGGATGTGAATTGCTATTAATTTTAGTGTCAATTAGACTTAAATGAATGTGCCCTTATGAACAGTGCCAAATAAATGAGGCAATATAAGATTCTAAGGGATTTACAGGCAGTACTATAGTATATATCAAGTATCCTAATACACAGGCAATATACAGATTATATTGACAAAAGTTAAAATACACATGAAGAACAATCACCTGCTGATGCTTTAAAATCAAGTTTTGGTAAACTCTTATATTTTTATTGACTATAAGGTAAGAACTTTACTTTTGAACATCGAAAGAATTGTCTTGATCGTCTTAAAGAATTGCGATGATTCTCAATGTTTGTGTTTTTCGAAAATGAAACATTACTCAACAAATTAAGTTTATTTTATTCAAGCAGTATATATTCGTATTATTTCAAGAATGGACAGCTTTTGTATTGTATAGGATAATTGAAATAAACGATCCAAAAATGCTGATTTGATTAAGTTATAAAACGAGAACAGAGCTTTACTGTCGTGTCAGCGAAATGGCACACGAAAATTTGTCATTCATTTATATTTCTATACTAGTTACACAAAATGAGAACAGTCCACGTTGACCATAGAAACTGGGATATTTTTTTTTCATACTGGCTTATCATTAGAATAATTTTAAAAAATATCTTTAATGGCCAAAAACGATATTTTTTCGTTAATGGTGTTATCTTTTTTATCTTTGAAGTTTAGTTACTTATAATAATAATTATGTAATAAATGATTGTAAAAGTAAATACAGTCGCGAATTATACTCTCTTAACATTTTATAAAGTTCTGAGAACAAAAAGGAAAGCCTATAATTCGATGAATTCTTCGTCTGTAATCGAGCTACCTTCAGTTACATAATAATAGTTTAACATAAATTCTATTAGGTAAGAATAAGAAATCAAAATTATTCCTTATATTAAATTGCGGACCATATAAAAAGAGTAATCACACAAAACGAGATCTAAAACCGAAAATTTAATTTCCGATTCCCCCAAAAGTTACTTATTGATTTCGCTGTGATATGCGGACTTTTAGTTCTTACTGTACGCAATTTAATCTCTTTTTCTGAAGCCCCATTGATATATTAACAAAAAATATATATGAATTTTTATAAATATTTTGTGTAGACGCTTTCGAACTCCGATATTATATTTAAATCAAATGGTGTATGAGAGTTATACAAAATCGTTATTTACGCCGACGAATGTTAAACGAATAAGGACTTAGAAGCCATTTTAAAGATAAGAAAATGAAGAATATAATTTCCTTTCTTATCGTAAAAAAACAATTAGGTTCATTTACTTACAATAGCTACATGTGTTATTTAGACAAGCTTCTTCACTACTAAATAATATAGTTAAATATTTATATTGTTGCTGTAATTTTTCTCCCATTACGATAACTAGACTTGAATAACCGACTGTATTGTTCCTTTTTAACTGATCGTAACAAAAATATTTTTATTCACTGGTCTTAAAACTTATGGAGTAAAAATTATATAAGTAAATATTATGTTCAACGATGTATTATCTCAGCAAAGTTTTAACAGTTTCTTGTGATACAAATTGTCTAAGAGATTTATCAAACTTTAATGCTTTGGAACAGTAATGAAGAGCCAAATAAGCGTTAAAACAAATTCAACTTAATTTAGAAGAGCTTATATTTGGAAAGATTTCATAATACTTTTAGCCGTTGACCTGTTCGGTCGCCGAAAAGTTTATCACAAAAAAAATATTGTGATCAACACTCGTTCTTATGTATTCATTCACCAAAGCGTAGGTTTTATTACTATGAAATATTTTCTTTATTGGTAATTACTTTTAGCTTTATATGAGTAAGTTGAACAAATAAACCTATAAAATAAGTAGATTATTTTACTACCGTGATAATCTATGAAATAATAAATTACTCCTTTATGATTCTCCTTTTTTTTTTACGCGGGGGAATCTTTATGATTTTCCCTGAATAAGGTTAAGTAAGCCAAGCCCTTTCAAGAAAGAATTGTTAATCATCGTCATCATTATTTATATCTATTTAAATTTATTGCTATAGATTTCTCTCTTCTTTGGGAGGTCGGTGATCTACTGAAAAAGACATATATTGGCAGTGCCGGTACACGGGTCTTAAATATAATCCATACTTAAAATCATGAATCTCTATTTCGAATATGGATATCAAACTTCAATGAATATATTTATTTCTACTAATTAAAACGGCATATTGTTTTAATTCCTCCTAACATTTTATCTAAGCTTTTCACCTGTTAAGTGATAATAATGTACTTCTGTAATTTTTCTTTAAAACATTTTCAATGATTATAGATATTTTCAATTAATTTTATGTACAACGATGCGAATGTTGCCAAAATTTAATATACTATGTAGCAATTAACCACTGTTGCTGTATTTTGTAAAAACTAAAATCTTCACTATAGCAATTGTCTACAGAAAGATATAATTCTCTCTGAAACATGGTAACTGTTAAATGCAGACCAACGATATTTATTTCGTACTTCTGTGAAGATATAAAATTAGCCAGTGCTTTGTATAATGAGGGTAGACCTTTCTTATCAGAGACCCTCCGTTCCTTTAAAAGGCCTCAACAAACACCTCATAACCATAATATAACATAACTTTAACATGTCATTAAAACGCTTAACTATTCAAACTCTGCTTTAAAATATGCGGATTAATTATACCGATTAGTATTTAATTTTTAGTAATAATATATCAAAATTGCTTATTACATTTATTGTCAGAAATCAAACATTATTATAAAACTTGAAAGCGAGTTATTCGTAAATTTCTTGTCCTACTTCCGTCATATGAATTGTTCTTGTACCCTTGGTTATATAGTTTTTTCAAAATATTATTATTATTTGCACGTTTCTTGTCAAATATTTTAGATAAAAATTTTCCATTTTCCTGTTCTAGTCTATAATCTATCTGTTCGTTCTCCTTTGCCACAGAAATTGTTGTTTTCTCTTGGTTATGGACGCTGTCTTCGGGGTGATATGGATTTTTAAATTCGCTGTTTATTACCTTCTTATAATGACTTAAAGCAAACTTTCGAAAACTGTCCGTGCTCATGAAATTACTTACTAATTTCAGTACGTCATCAGGATCTACATGTATCGTTATAGTTTTGGCACAAAGTAGACAATTTGTTACAAACACTAAAATGAATAAATCATTAAATATTTTATTACTTCGTTACAAGAGTAAACTGAAGTAAACTATTTCTTCTATTTTTAATATATTAACAAAAATTTTAAAAATATCTATCTACTTTTAATTGGACAAATATTTTCTTAGGGATTTAAAATGATCCTGTTATTTTATGTCAACTCTCCTGTTGGTCAGTGTTAGATCCATCATTTACCATCAAGCGATTAGGCAATTTGACCGTATTATATAATTTTTATTATATATTAAACAAAATCAATAACCTGATTGAAACTTCTGGATAAATAACGGTATTGAAATATATTCTTACCGATTATATATGGCAACAATAACATTTTTTTTCATTAACCTTTCCTTCCCTTTAATGAAGTATCGTCACAAATGAAATTTTACTTACATTTTGCAATTACATGGAAATTAGCAATTCCATAACTTAGTGCTAGTAAAATTAATGCCACATGAGTGGTAATATTTTTTATGGATTTAGTTTTACAACCATTAACAGTCTATAACATATAACCGACAATAACAATTTTGGAGAGACGCTTTCTGTTGAGGAAGATCAATAAGTTGAAATTATTATAAAATTTTACTATACATTAAACTTTTATTTAGAAAGGGAGATATGAATCGAAACCGATTCAACTTTTAATAGTATTTAAAACGACCTTTAGTAATATTGAAAACGTTTTTAATGATAATATTAATAAATTACTTTTTGTCAATATTTTTAATAAAGATTTTTATTAAAAATTATATTATTAAAACTGTTTCGCTGTACTACATAATTCATTAATAAACACATCAAATAAACAGATGTAGCTAAAGAGTTGAAGCACCTGTTATTAATGAATTAAAATATGATTGCTATCGTATTAATTGTCTTACTTACATACTAATAGGATACTTTCAACTTTACCTGCTAATCAATATATTTAACTTATTATAATTAATGCATTTTAATTAATTATAAAGATAATTCTTGTAATTACTTTATAATATGTAAATGTAATAAATAACCTTGTGTTATTAGAGACATTCATACTTTGCAGATATCCCACATATATTTAGTATGAAGTTTACATTTTTAATTTACCTATACGTAAAACAGTTATCTAATATATCACTGATACTTTTGTCATAGTTATAAACAATTCCTTTGTTTACCTACATTTGCTACAAACCTTCAAACAATATTAAAAACAAGACAATGTTGCAAACTTTTTTTCGAAGTCTTACCTCATTTATTATCTACATTTGTAATGAATATTTAGCACGAGTAAAAGTAATTTCGGTACACATAAAACCAGACATGATATTTAAACAATGAAAACGTTGGCATCTGCTGTCGTGGTGAGACGTGAAAACATTTCTCCGATGAGGTATATTTTAAAAAACTACTTTTGTTGGTTTTGCTGGTAGGGTCTTATTCCCAAAGACCTGCTCCTGCTACAAACGTAATTGTGTTTCTGGTTTTAAGGACTTCGTAGAGAAATTATAGGGTAAAAAAGAAAATATACGCCTCATCATTAGGCATATCACTTACTACAAAGTGAAAGTCCTGGTCAGTTTAATTAACATAATTATACTTTTTGTACTGAGAAAATTTTATTTTCAGAAGCTATGGCCAATGCAATTATCATTCTATTCTTAATAATTGGTTTATCAGTATATGACGTAAATAGTTCAAAAATATTTCACACTGCAGTTTTACAAATATTTCTGCAATCCATATATCCTTATATAAATGGAAGTGATAACAATGGGTGAGTAATATATATATTTAACGATAACAGATTTAAATAAAAACAATTTTTTTTTCCTTAAATAATTTTTCATAACGTTACTCTCTCTACAGCACCATATTGACCACCGATAATTCACAAAATAATTACAATGAAACAAATCAAAAATTAGATTATATAATACCAACTTGTGACGCCGCACCTCCCTCTTGTGTAAAGTCGAGATACCGTTCCTTTGACGGCACCTGTAACAACTTGCAGAATCCTAACTGGGGTGCAGCAAGACAACCTTTTGGACAACTTGTGAATGATAGTAGTTTAGAAAGCGGTAAGTTTAATATAATTAATATCTAAAATGCTATAACACTTTATTTGTTAGATATTACTTATTAGCAAATAATAAAAACAAATTATTTACAGGTCTAAACTCGTCGTTACCAAATGCACGAAAACTCAGCCTAATATTTTTTCCGGATAAAAACTTAATTGATATCAAATGGACTCTCATAACTATGCAATGGGGTCAAATAGTGGCACACGATCTAGCCTTGGCTAATCCATTTGTATGTACGTATCTATAACAGCAAGTTTAAATTTTAGATGTTTATTTCTAGAATGATTGAGATTCAATATCTCCTTTGCCACCATGATCACGACGTTTCATTAAAGGAGACTATTAAGCAAAACAGTCCAAAGAAATGGTTGTAACTGACTCTGTGGCTGTTACCAGCATACTGCGCTGGCCTACCGATATGACAGAATGAATACTACGAGTATAATGAGAGATAGAAATGATAACGAAAGTCATTCATTTAAATCAGTTAAATAAATTACATTCATTTGATTAAAAAACTTAACGAAAGAGTGTTAAAATGTAATTGCGAAATGATAATTCACATATCAAATATAAAGACAATTTAAGTAACTTTTGTACTCTTGCAGTAAATAATCCCAACTGTTGTGACGCTAATGGCAAATTAACCTCAGAATCTAACACGAACCCTGTCTGTGCTCCAATACTTATACCAAAGATGGATTATGTGAACAGAGCCGGCGGTGTAGAATGCATCGACTTTGTGAGAACAACCACCTCTGCTGACATTGGTTGTACCGCACCAGGAGAACCTTCTTACCCGGTAAAACTGTTACATCTTAAAACATTTTGTGAAATTTCAAAGAACGTTCAGCGTGAACTCGCGAAGTAATTAACACTTCGTTTACGCAAGTTATTATTACGGTTGCTCATCTCGTGTTATCTGCTTCATTTAAATATTTGTTTAGATATTTATTTGGATAATTTAGATAGATAGATTTGTTTAGATAGTTCATTTTAGTTTTCATGTGTTTATTGTATATATCAAAAATCGGAGAACCGCAAAGATTTTGAACATATTAAGTTTTTTATAGCTCTTATAGTTATAGAAAATGTAATAAATTCTTAACATATTTTATTTAATTATGAAAGAAGCCGCTAAATGTAACGATTTTATCATAATATAAAAAAAGACCTTGTTAAATTTCAATTTAATTTAGAAACTCAAATAGTCTGAGACGAAACGTTACATCAGTAGTATTAGTAAGACCCTCCGTGGGGACAAAAGACAAAAACCTTAAAAAATATTTTTATTTTTTCACCAATCATATTTAAAACTTTGTTTAAATTTGTTTATAACATTTACCTGTAACTTTATGGAAGGTATAAATTATATGAATAGCTAATATTTAAAACTATCACCGTCACTATTAAAACAAGTAAGTATATATGCAACTAATTTACACAGATAGCGATGGCTTGTCTACTTCATTGTACAATATACAAATGACGGTACAGAATTTTAATTTTATTACTTTGCGATGTTTTCTGTGCAGTTTCCGTGCCGTTACTGTGCCGATTCCGTACCAATTCCGTGTCGAATACGTACCGAAGCCGTGCTGATTTCCCCCGTAACCAGATAAAAATAAAGTTTTGATAAAATAAATAAAAAAAAAATAATAAAATCCATAAAATTCTTTTTATTAATAGTGTAGTATACGCACAAACATAAATAACCGTTAAAACGCAGATACAAGAAAACAATAAGGCAGACAAAGTATCCTTTACTTTCTATTAATATGGATATTGGAAAAACTTCTCCTGTAATTTAAAAATCTGTTGGTTGCTGTGCATAATATGTAAGCAATGATGATTTTATTGATATCAACTAGATTAACGATAACAACGGATACATGGACCTTTCCCTGACGTATGGTGCAGATTATAAACAAGCTCAAGAATTGCGGGAAGGTAAAGGGGGCCGTTTACTAACAACAAAACGCAAGGGCGGAATATGGCCACCTCAGGCAGCTAATGCAACAGACACCTGCCCTGGCGTATTCAGTGCTGATGAACCTTGCTATGAAGCTGGTAAGAAAATAATTCTCGTTGACATTTATAAAACTTATACAAAGAATAAGAAATTACTATCAAAAGTACTTGTGTTAGTTAATTTTAAGCTAAAGCTAAAAGTTTAAGCTAAGTTAAATTTTTTTTTTTTTTTTTTCGGGTGATGTCGATGCTTTCGGCCACTATTGTGGCCGTGAAAGCTTCATCGGACCCTGCG
>DWLS01000812.1:0-26265 GCA_018246255.1 Pachliopta kotzebuea
ATATTATGTTCATCATCATCATCATCATCATCATCAGCCTTTTTTAATCCTCTGCTGGATTCTCTAATACTTTCCACCAAATCCGATACTCAGCTTTTCGAATCCACAAACTTCCGACCGCTCTTAATATATGTTTATATATATGTTATATTGCAGCTGTAAGTATTTCATATCATATGTACAATAGGAGAAAGTGCCATCGCAAAGTGGGACAAAGAAGTACCAATATTTTAGCGGCATCCCTGCGAGCTCGTGAGGAGCATAGCAATGAGATCTATTCTCTCAACATCGCGCACAGATCCAACAAAAGGAGACGCAATATCCTACAGGAAATAAGATATTTCTATGCGCACGCTGTGTTGCATATACATAGGAAGTACGACCCTTATTAATTGATTAAATTTTTATCAATTCATCCCTTATATTTATGATTTTCTTTAAGAAGAAACCATTGAAGGTTTTTAACGTAAACCGCAAGTCAATAACTTGATAGTAATGAAGAAGATAGAATATCTCAGTTTGTGGTAAATATTTTTATCATGACCCCTTCGGACCTTGCGATATTTATCTTCTTCTAAGTCGTATTTCCTCATGAATGAAGGTCGTGGTTATCATATGCAGTGAACCACAAAACAGTGACTTCCTTCTCGGTTATAAAGTAGTGTTGCGATTGTCTTCTCCATTCGACATACACATAGATATGTATGTTTCCTCACGATGTTCTCCTTCACCGTTATAGCACGTGGTATTAATTGGTGTCATACTAACTGCATATAAATTGAAAAATTCATTGATGCAGGCCGGATTTGGACCCGGTACTTGAAAGTACCGGGTCCAAATCCGGCCTGACCCAGTGGTTTGAACGCATGCCTTCCACTCTGAAGAGTGGAAGGCATGCGTTCAAACCACTGGGTCATCACGGCTTATCTAATGCTTTCCAAAAATAACTAATAATGAAATACACTATGTAACTATTATTTTTAGAGTTTCTGATTGACCTCTAAAAGACAGGATTGCCTCCTTGTGGGGTCTACGCCCTACATTGGGAAACACTGCTAAAGAATATTTGTACAGTAGTACCTTCAGCTTGAGTGTTAATTACTTGTAATTAACACAAATTTCTTTTACTAAAGCTTAAACATAACAACAGTAATGTTTGTACTCTCTTATCATCATCAGCCTTTTTTAATCCTCAGCTGGGCATAGATCTTCCAATACGTCTTCTACCAAATGCTGTCCTTAGATTTTATATATATACGAGACCTCTACTTTTGAGCGCTGTTTTTATTTATTAATTATTTTTATTTAAACCAAATGAAACAAGAGATAAAAATATATGTAAGAGAAATACAGTATACAAAAAGGTGTACATAATGCCACAAGGCCTTCCCTTCCAGTCAACCTTTCAGTATGTGAAGGGAATAAAGAAAAGAAAATACAAACAAGTGCCGAAAGAGAAAAAATGAAATTATATTATATATATAAATACAAATATATGGATATACATACAAATTATTATATCTTCGGTCTATTTGGCTGGAGGTCGTCCTATATCCGTTTCCAGTACACGGCTTCCTCTCCAAGACTTTCCTCCTTCATCTGCTGTTTCTGATACAATATACGTAGCTGGTCTACTCCTACTCCAGCTCGAATATTTTAAGAGCTACATCTACAACTTTATTTCTCTGTATTCCTTCTTATCAGATCTTTTTTTACTGCTATGAAATATTTAAAATTAGGGTCCAGTTTTCAGACTTTAATGCCTGTGGATATTCTCTACCAATCAACCTAGGTGAGAGATGCTACGGTAGGTGAAGTGATAAACTTAGATTTAAAGCTTAAAAAACATATTAATTATAATATGGTACGTAGATATCCGTACTTATACATACATTTATACGATTCTGTATATAAATACAAGTGGAGATAAATATATATACGGATCTTGTGTCTTAGATAAATGTCAAGCTCTCTCTATCACTTGCTGTATGACTTTTATTAATAGAACAGCCTGATAGTCAGGTCCCTTGCCTCTACGCTGAAGGTCATACTGAGGACGATACACTGGTTAAACACTTTCCTTTAGACATTGGACTTTTTCCCAAATGCCCCAAAGGAGTCTAATGTATCTACCGATCTTCTTCTTCAACTGACACTGTTTGTAAAATAATTGCGATGTACTGAAATTGTTATAACTTTTAGCTTTTTTTTTCTTTAAATATACCGGCACAGCAATACCTTTTATAATATGAATTACTTGGTAGTAATATGAGACATTTTTCAGCTAAGTTAGTACCTTTGGAATAAGACATAATATACATAACCTTCAAAAGTTATCACGAAAGCATGCGTTTTGATAACGAAATATCGTCAAGGTATTCGTAATTTATGAAGTCGTCATCATTATCAGACGATAGATTTCCATTACTGGACATAAGCCTTCTCTTATGATGGGGGAATTTGAATATCCCATCACCAGCCCAATGCGGGTTGGTGAGGAACCAGAGCTTTGTTTGTTGATTAGAAGGCTATACTGCAGATGAGATTGGTTTGGACCCCGAATGGGATCCAATACCATTCATAAAGTAAACAATTAAGAAAACAAGTTTTTGTTTATTAGCATTCTTAGTATAAATCTATGACTAATAGTCAATAGCTTATGTTCATACTGAAAACTTACAAGTGTAGCGCAAGGTTAATATTTGAACTAAACAAAGTTGATCTGTTAATTGAAAAGGCTTCGCTTTTTGTATCTTAAATAGACTGTTAAAGAGCGGAAATTGTCCTTTGTGTAGTACAACCTAATAAGCTCTGCGGCTGTTAAAGTTAATGGTGAAGAAAGATAAACGGCGGCCGGAGCTTTGCTGAGTGTTTTCCGTTAACGTTACTTTTGTTTAGAAATCAATTGATAGAGAATAGACTGAATTTATGTATTTAAGATAAAACTATTTATATATAATTTATATCTTAATCATATTTGTATACACCAATTCATTACATTTATAATAGAATAACATATTTATTAACTCTACCTTAGTTTTTAACTCGTTACTTCAACCCCACTTAAGTTCTTTACTCAACCCTAAGGTAGACTGGGAGAGAATACCTTTTGGTATTAAATCTGCCTTTTTATACCTCTATGTGTGCAAATAAAGATTTTAAATTAAATAAAGTAAAATTTATCAATAACTAATTTCCATCTGATGAGTGAAGAACAGAGTCGCATATCTATTAAATATAAGACAGTTGTAAAAGGGGTCATAGAGAAAAACAAACAACAGAAAAAGGATATGTTGAATAAGGAATAAATAAAATGTAATAGAACGAAAATTATATAGAATTAAGAGACAAAGGCAAACGTAATGAGAAAGACAGGAGATGAAAGAAATTATAAGATATTACAAAGAATAAAAGAGTGGAAGATAATATGAGATAGCAGGTAAAGATAAAAGAATTCAGAGAAGAGTAGAAGGAATAACATTAAATCAAGGTCCTTACTAGTATATGTTAAGTTTAATGATATTCCCATAACCCTGCTAATATCTTTCTTATTTTGGCGTGCGTCCGTGTAGAATTGAATGTCGCTATGCCAATTTAATAACTGATATATTCTATATATATATATGGTACAAACATTTTAAATTTATTAATTTTATATTATTTTTTGGTCGCGAATGCAACGGGTAAATAACAACCTTATTATAGAGTACTTCTTTTAAATAATTTCTTAATATTTTCTCTCTTCTTTAAACTTTAGAAATATCGAAAAATGTTTAAACAGTGAATTAATGTTGAAAAAGCTCAACTGAAGTATGAGTTTAATATTAAAATTAACAGGTGATTGGATTGGTAGAGTTCAAGGTCTCTTAATTTTTTTTTGGGTAGAGGTTTTTTTTTTAAAAAAAAGGCAGTTGCTGGAGAAGTCGCCGACAGATGCAAGTTAAACACCGGGTGCAATCCATTAAAGTCCGCAAATGCAGTTTCCGACGGACATGCATTTGTCTTTGTTCACCTGCCGCCGGGGGACCATTTAGCTTTAAACGGCAAACTATCAACTCTCAAGTGATAAGTTTATACTACTCACTAGTAACTACAATACTATTCGTTTAAATTAATTACAAAAAAACTAATTATTTGATCAGTCGTAACTTTTTCTTGTAAGTGACCGCTTTTATATAGGTTTATATCAGACCAAGAGTAGGTTTCTACAAGGTTTATGCGTTTCACTACCATAGACCACATAACTCAAAATCAGGTGAGGTCGTTGTCAAGCATTGATCTATATAGTTAAAAAAATATATTCATTATTAATAGATGCTGTATCACTTGGTGTATAAAGAATACCATACAACAACACATAAATCCAAGCTAATCTCAACTATTTGTGGTGTATACTGTAATATACAGACGTGGCTTTGACTCCTTCAAACACACATTGGGCCAGTGTGATAGACGGCCCAAATCCCATCACCATTGAGAAGTTACATCCAGCAGTGGACGTGTATCAACCGATGATGATGATATCACTTAACATTAACTAATTAAGTATTCAGTGCTATCAAATACTGAACAACAAAGTAACTAAGCTACCATACCATTCGATCGAATCTATCAAAATTCCACTCGTACCAAGAAACCAAATATTTCCACATTCCCGCAGGGTTCCGTAATGGACTTTGGTTACGTTCCGCTTAACCCCAAACCCGTCCAACCCTCTAATATTAGACGTACAAAATCTTTTCACGGTTAATTTTGCGAGCAAATTGAATTTTTTTTGGTTTGTTTTAACACCGTCGTTGTAACCTTAAACTGAAAAAGGGTTTTAGATTTTTAACAACAATAATCTAGGAATTTCGCTGTACCTAATAACTTAGACAGGTAATAGGGCTTAACCCTTTGTATCTATCTTAGCGCTGGTAGCATCGCCTCCCTGATGAGTGAAGACCAAAGTCGTCAAATCCTGTTATCATTCTGTGGTAATAACAGAGGTAATAAGCGCTAACAAAACATGAGAAAGCAGGAAAGGGAAGAATACAGTTTAGAAAAATAGGGAAAGAAATTGTGATAAATAGCGATACGTGGAAAATTGTGATGGAAATGGGAAAACGAAATTGAATTGTAATAGATCTAGAGAAAAGAGAATTGTATTGTATTAGAATAAGGAAAACTGTATTAGAAATAAGAAAAAATTGTAAAGATAATAAAGAAGTATGGTCTTCCTTATTTAGGAGACGAATGAAAGAAGGAATTAGGATGAAAGAAAGAAAGAAAGATGAATGGAAGGAGAGGAATAGTATGAATGCAAAAGACAAAAATAAAGATGTAAATGAGCCTTGGCGTAAAATAACCAAGAGAGGGAGGATATTAAAAAAAAAACCTTTGTATCTAAAGGAGATGAGTCGAATTTTAATAAGCATATAAGCTCTTCCTTCTTTAACGTCTGGCTGTATGTTACACATATATATTTAAAACAGGATATCCATTACCGATAAGTTCTATAGCATATTACTCAGATAATAAACAATAATAATAAGTGATAAAAATATACTTATTTGTTACCACATATCAAAGAAATATATGAAGAAGAAAGGTTTGGAACTTTTAAATGTTTGCGGATCACTGATGCCTATAGTTATCAAACCCGTGTATATCGTATATCTTCTCTTGTATTTATAAAAAAATTGTATGTATATATATATGTATTAGTATGTGTATGTACCATATTATGATCATTATTATTAAAGCTTTAAATCAAACTTTCACACTTCACCTACTACATCATCTCCCACCTCCTAGTAGAGAATGTTTGTAAGCATTAAGTCCGCCTATTAGATACTAATGTTAGGTCTTTCAATGTTTTAAATAAAATATATAATCGGTCAGATCAATCAGAGCTCGTGGGAAAGTATATTTAAATTACCGGTAATTTTTTATAATTATCCAACAAGACAAGCAATGTGTTTTCTGATGGTAATTAAAACGCTTGCACATCAGTCCTGGTTAAGATGATATACACAGCACCACATTGCGCTCGTCGCTTAGACACATGTTAAGTCTTGTTTTTTTTTTTAATTTTTAATTAAGTTTCTCTTCGTGTTTTGCGTAAGAGTCTATTATTTCCATTTTGTTTTATTTTTCCTTTTCCCTCACTTTTCTCTTCTTTCATTCTACATTTCTCTATCTTTCGTTCTGTTGCTACATATATTTTTTTCCCCTTTTACCATCGCCTCTCTCGTCGCGTATTGAATTTATATCTTTTACATTTTGTTATTCTTTACTGTTTTCGTTATTTCTTATTACAATTTTAAGTTCAGTCTCGTTACTTCAATAATTTCACTATCATACAGCAACTTTCAAACTGAAACACAGTAGAGTTTGCATATTACTTTTTGGCGCTACGGTCCGTAGCAACAGAGATCTACGACTAGTAAAGCAGTATAAACGTAGCTTCCCATCATTATCATCATCAGCTTATAGTCATAGTGGTGATATACAACAACATAACATAAGTTCTCCATTTCCACTTTCTTTGTTTGGAATGCAAGTAGGTGATATCCGTAGCAGTCTCAAGAGCTTCGTACCACACTCCAATGAGGGTGAAAATAGTTTGAACAAGTTAAGCTAAATGCGCACTTAACACAATAACATAAGATCTAACTTAACTTGGAGGCAAAATAGAAATGGATGTTAAACTTTAACATTTGTGTCCTTCGTAATATTTAATAAAAATAGTTACATCGTTCATATGACTTTAAAGTTTTGTATAACTTTTTAATATCCAACCGAAATTGGTAGTCGTAGTTCTTTAGAAAGTTCTGTGATAATCACGGAATGATATGATATGATTAGTCAGTTTTAAAAAAAGTTGAAAATATATTTTTGGAATGTACTTTAAAAATAACTTTTTCGTAAAATTTCAAAAGAAATACACTAAGTTAATTATTGACAAGTGTTAAGTCAATGCTTACGATTTTAATATACTTAAGAGTATATTTAAATTATTTACTTCTATTTAATTGAGGTTTACGGTAATTAGAAGTTTTAAAGAAAATTAAATGAACTGTATAAAGTATTTGTTTATAAACATAAACAAATCCATTGTTTTTTGTCAGAAATTTGTTTATACTTATAAAGATGCTGTGTTATAGATTCGTCTGTAAGGTAGGTACCGCCGCAGCTTCTTTTGCAGTCAACAAACATTACTGTGTTCCAGTTTGAAGGGTGCTGTAGCTAGAAAAATTACTGTGGTAACGACTTAACATCTTACGTCTTAAGGCGATGAGCGCAATGTGGTGCTGTGTATACCATTTTAACCAGAGTCACAACGCGTGCCACGTAGGTTTTTCTGTCTTTAATCCTATTTCTACTTTAGTTATATTTTATTTTTATTTTGTCATAGAAACATAAAGAAAAATTTAAGATTTAATAGTGCTGTATATAGAATAATAGCTTAGTACTATAATAATGATAGTATGGGATGCATATAGCCGAAAATCGGACTATGTAGCATTCCTTGAGAGAGGCCTGCTTTTGTCGCGGGGGAAATCTTCATATATCTGCTTCTGGGGGAAATCAGGGTTATGTAGGATTTATATCCACTGAAGCCCTTTGGTAATCATCCACAGTGTATTGCGGAAGGCCCCGGTATCTATGAAACTCACCGCACTGCTGCTGAGTACATCCCAGGGACTGCTGTTGCCCTCCCCAGCATAAACAGTGTGCTGCGACAAAATACGAGACCACTTCGTACTTGTCTTCTCCGAACTCAATAGACATTGAGAGCCCCCGCTCCCAAAGCACGCGATCCTAAAACCCATTTAAGTCGCCTTCTAAGCGTATCACTTACAGTTAACGCCTTCGTCTTTCCCTTAAAAAAGAAAGTAAAAAAATATAGTTTACAAAATTTCTATTCTATCACTAAACTAAATATCTTATTACTTGTAATTTTTGTAATATATCGTGTGTGCTACAGAATATATTCCCTTCTACGCTTATGATAATGGAATGTAAACCAATTTTCCTAACACGTCCTCACTAAAAAGTAAAGCGCTGTTAACCCTTACCCTAATCCGGCGATAAGACCCCTAACGACGGCGGCTCCTCAATTCAAATGCTGATAACGTGAGCAGTTCCGGTTTAATTAATTTAAAACCGGTTATTACGTGTTACTAACATATAACTATGTTAATTCGTTTGCTTTGAAGCGATAACTTAATATTTTAACATTAGATATTAAACTTAGCAACTGTTGTTGTCAGTATGTAAACATTTACTTTGAAGACCAAGTTAGCTGAAGTGATACTTAGTTAATTTAAATACCTTGAACTTTATAGCCTTTTTAAAAGGTTTATTGATACCTAAAAATAGAGGCCAATAGGCGGATTTAATGCCTACAGACATTCTCTAACAGTCAACTTAGGAGATGGGAGATGATGTGATAAGTGAAGTGGAAAAGTTGAATTTAAAGTACAACGAAATTATGTAGTACCTATAAATACATATACATAGAATATTATATATAAATCAATCAACACATACAAAACAGCCTAACAGTATGATTTTAAATAATTCCTTAGATACCGCTAGTCAATTGTATATGTAAGATATTTAAGCTGCATTTCGAATAACACAAACTTTAACTTCCGTTAGCATAAGTTAAGAGTAGATAAAAGTTATAACTAAAGCGAAACTAAATTTATCATCAGTATTACTTTTGTAAATATCTGCATACAAATTTATTCATATAATAAACGATACATATTTCATTGATATTACTATAACATAATATATATGTAGTCAATTACGTTCCTTGATAACATATATAATTCATCACCATCATCATTACTTGTTGCCCACAGGTGGACATCGGCCTTCCCAATCGATGACGATCAACATCTATTTCTAATGACTCCTGAGTTCTTCAGCTGATTTTTAAATTGCATTTCATCAGATGATAGTTTTCCACTGCTGGACAAAGGCCTTCTCCAATAGTGGGGAGATTTGGGCCATCTTTCACCACTGGTGAAAGATGACCACCTTATTAACCCGCATTGGCGGGTTAATAAGCCAAAGCCTTGTTTGTTGATCAACAGGGCACCATCAGCGGGGTAGTGTTGTGTTGGACTCTTTGTTCCTCTCCCAAATTATATAAAAGCTTACAATTCTTTGTATAATTGAATATCTACAGTACTACATTACTTATTAATACTTAACATACATAATAAGTTATAAACATAAACTTATAACCCTTTTTTGTTAATACCGCCAAGTAAGCTTAACAGGGTAAATTTAGAGCAGAGTTTTAATAATAAATGTTGATTGTATTCAGCGTAGGAAAATTACTAAATATAGGGGGGGTAAGAGATAACGAACGCTTTATAATGTGATGAATAATATAAACCGGTGAGCGGTAGCGGCGGTGCTCCGTTATAAATAAATAAATAAACAGTTTCACCGGCGAGGAATGAGCAAACTAACTGGAGAAGAAACTGCTGGAGTCTGCTTTGTATTAAATAATTTAGGATAGGGAACACCTACCGCTGCAATATTCGCATCCGGCTTGAACAAGTACTACTGTTACTGGTAATAAAAAAGATATTAACCTCAAAATTTTCTCCAGATTTCAACAAAGCTTTTGCCGTTTTTAACTTCTTTCATCTTCTTTATTTATAGCTTAAAGTCTCCTTCACTTTCTAGCTTTGCGATAATCTGTAACTAAAAGCTCTTCCGAAGTATATTGTTATAGTTTTCAGATTTAAATATATATCTGTATATTTTTTGTTTGTATATCATCTTCTCGACTTCCACAGCTGGACGTAAGCCTCACCCAGTAGTGGGTAGATTTGGGCCACAACGCTGGCCCAATCTCGTTTGGTGGGAAGCCAGAGCCTCGTTAGTAGTCTGTACCGCGAGCTAGTGGACCTGGCTTGGTCCTGTGACTTCATATGTGGTATCTCTTATACCCCACACATTTTCATTACACAAATATAACATACACAAATAAACTCTTTATATGAGTACATTATTCACTCACATTATTAGTACAGTGATTTATAATAACTAAACTTATTATATGTATATAAATATGAACAAGCGCTTGTTACTACTTGTTACTTATTATGTATTATTACTTATTTTTCTTTTCATATACATCACAAAGTTCTTTATGTTGTTAACAAACAAATTCTAAGTACACAGATCACTGTGTACTTAGAATTTGTTGACTTATCTAAGTTTAGTAATCATACTAAACTTAGATAAGTGATACTTATCTGGTACTGTATAAGTAGTACTGATGCTGTATAAGAGCGAAAAGACTCCTCCTTTACTCCTATAATATATTAAAAATAATATATAATTTTCAAGCAACAATATTCCTAAAAAATACATGTTTCAAGTTAAACAATCGTTTTGTATAAATTTCTAAGTTAACATTATTAAGACAGCTTTTAAGTTATTGTTGTTATATCTGCGTACGTATTGTACTCACGTAGAGCTGACACGATAACTGAATCAAAAGGAAACAGAGTTGATCTGCGAAATGAGGATCATAACAGTGCTGACAGGCACTCCGCTATACGCACACACTCTGAGAGGTTCGCCTTTTCAAATGTGTTACTTGAGATATTAAAGCGATTTAATATAGACCACATTAAGTTAAAGTTAGAATAGGAGAGAAAGTACAAGAGATCTGAGTAAAGAACTAAATACTTCACCTGAAGTTTAGTTCATAATAACCGTAGTATATACAGCATCATTGCACTCGTTGTCTAAAGATGTGTGTTGAGTCTCGTTACCGCAGTAATTTCACTAGCTACGGTACCCTACTAACTGGAATACAGTAACGATCCCATAGTTTTAGTAGCTAGTTTTAATAGGAGCTGCTGTGGTACATTGTCTGCGGTAAAGAAGACCTACCACCAGTGTCGATAATGAAAAGTATTTTATATTACTATCTGTTGATTTTGAAGGAAATTATCTAAAAAATCTAATTATTTTAATTTTAGTATTATTACTAATTGATTCAGTTTTGGTCTGTGAGGAACGTTTGAGTCCGGCGCCGCGCTACAAAGGATGTAATCTAACGTGTGTATACCGGACTTATCTTTAATCCCTAGGGGTAGTAAGGGGTGCTACCGACACGAGATTATATGAAGGGGTACACAGATTGACCTGGCTTATGTTTCAACTACAATAAACATCTGTACCGTCTTCGAAAGGTACTGTAGCTTTAGTAATTATTTAATGAACGAAACCTCCGTTATTGTTAGTCAATATGGGGACTGTAAACGACAGAAACGTAAAGGGTCTTATAGGTTTTTTTTTTATAATCGTTCCTCTGCGTGGATTGGGTCAGGGCCTAGTTCATCCATACAATTTCACGCATCCATTCTGTTTTGCTTACATCCGTACCTCTAATTTTCGTCATTCTTCCATACCTCTCGCTCAGAGTGAAGACCGTCATCTTAACATATTTGCTAATAAACCTGTAAGAGACCTGCAAGACATCCACTCATAAAAGGCTGAAAACATAATAACTTGAAAACAATTTTAACTATTTTAAAAACAACAGTATAACAATTTAACCAACAAGTAACAATTGTAAAAACAGCCTTCGGTGTTAACTTTATTTACAATTTCATAGGTCTCTTAATCTAGTCTAGCCTAATACCACATTGTCACATTTATATCTCAATATATCACGTGTCTTACAGCGTCCGATTTTTGCTTATGACATCGGCTATGACATCGGCTATGACTAGGGGGAGGAAGGATGGTGAAGGAGATAGTGCTTTATTATCAAGCGACGATATTAAATAACGCGACACATGTAAATAAATAAAAAAACAGGAGAGTTTTGACAATTAATGAGAAGCCAGGATCTCGTTTGTTGATAAACGAGTTAGTGAGGTTTGTTATGTTAATGATCCAGTTGTGTGTCACTCCTTACACCAGATGGTACAGTGGTAAGTATCCTGTCACGTTAACTTTAAAGGTGAAGTTGTTAATGATTCTCTCTTCTGTTGGCTCATCGGAATGTTTAGGTGGGTACACAATTCAAGTGGGGTGGCCAGTGAGGGTTGCGGGGTGAGCCCCCGGGCGGTTCCGCAGGCAGATATTACGTCATAAATTCAAATAGAATACTTTATTACAACTTCTTTCCTTTATGGCCATTTGAGAATTATTGAGTTTGGTGGGTGAAGTATAATAAAGCCGGGGCTTGGTTATATATCATCAGAAATGAGCATACAGGGTAACTTAGACAAATAAAAAGGTATCGAGGAAACTTATGAATTGGATTAAGTTAATTTATAACATATTTTTTCTAACATTTCGATATGCTTAAGAACGCTAAATTGTAAGAGAAAGTTGGTAGTTATGTGAAGATATGTGATGTTTGACTACTGAAACTTGTTCAAGCATCTCTCTGTTTCTATACTGGGATACTACATCACATACCTACTAGATATTCTAAATACATTCTTGGCATGCGTCCGTGCAGAATGGGATGTCGCTATGTCAACTTACTGGCTGATGCCTTACATATACAGTTACGGTAGCAACGTTTTGAATTTATTAATTTGCGAATGCTACGACAACTACTAGTACTTGTATAAAACAACTCCAAATAGTCTTAAATACTTATAAAGTAAATTTTATTAAATCAAAATTACCATTCTTTAATATAAACAACAATTTATGTATAATATTACACTTTACTTTACTTCCTGCTAATTAAGCTACTTTCCGGGGTGTAGATCCCTATTAACGTAAATGCTAGTAAATTGCCACAAAATCGATGTTATTATTTCGTAAATTAAAATCGATTAAAGTCTAATCTTATCAAACTGCATAATGAAATAAATTACCTCTCGTTATCCCAGTAATTTTACTAACTACAGCAACATTTAAATGGGAAGACTAAGGACAGCATATCTAGAGGATTTCCTGCAAAAGAATTTCTAATTTTTGCAATTTAAATACATTTTTTTTTTGTAAATAACATGTAAATATTAAATTTTATTATATTCTTTTCTACTCGCTTTATAGAACAACATGTTTTTTTTATCCGACGAAGTAATATTTGGAGTAAGAACCTGAAAGTAAGTGACAGTGACCTGAATGGCTTGTCCATAACAACGTAGCGTTAGTTAACATAATGTACGGAGACCTACTACTAGCCAGTAATAGCTTACATATAAATTAAACGAAATTTGTTATTAAGGTCTTCTCACAATCTTTTTTTTTCGATAGATACCTAATTATAATTTCTATGAAAATAATTAATCAGAAGTAAATTAAAAGGAACGTCAGCGGCGACGTAATTGCAGGCTTAAAGTTTGCAGTGTCCCAGGCGTATGAACATTCTAGTAATTATCGAGTGTAACGAGAACTCTCTTCAGGGGCTCTATTAATTAAAAAAAAGTAATAGTTAATACCTTTACTGATGGTAGGTACCATCTAGTTAGGTACCACCGCAGTTCCTATTGCAGCTGATAAACAGTACTATGTAAATATTACTATGTAGCTGTTTGAATGGTGCTGTATACTAGTGAATTAACTGGAATAACTAGACTTATGATTTATCTTAACTAGCTGCATATTATAAGCTCACTTACCATCAAATGAACGTCTTTCTCGTCTCGTAAAATAAAAAAGTTTATCACTATAAGAAGAATATCCAGTTCATCTCGCCGCTTCCCAACATAAAACTTGCTAAGATAATGCGAGTGGTTAAGTAATATAAGGTTATCGATATCACCTTAAGCTTCAGCTTAGATGGGACAGTTGCTTAAGTAGTAACTTTTGTAATACACCTTGAAATATTGGACAAATAAGTCATAAAACTTTCTACTTATAATGGGTTAAACTCCCACTTGATTCATATTCTAATTTATTGGTTTGCAATTTTGCCTTCACCTGATGGTAAGTGATACCCATGCCTATAATAACGCGAAGCTGGTTAAGATAATATACACAGCACCACATTAAGCACGTCGTCTTGAGACTTAATGTTTAAAGTCAATAAATGTTAAAGTCTCGTTACCACAGTAATTTCACTAGGTTACCCTGCAAATTGGACACACTCGAACATTCATACTGCAGAGTGGTTATCAAGGAGGCAATCGAAATCAATAAACGGTGACCGAAGTAAAAAAGGAATGAATATAAAAGTAAGTAAAGAAAGAGAAGTAATGAATAAAGAGATGGTACAATTCCATGTCCATCATTGGGAAGGAATGAAAAAAAAATTATAACTGGAACACAGGAAGGTAGAAAAGTAATATTTAGCAGGAATAGGAGCTGCATTGGTTCATACCTAGTTAGTCTCCGAGACCTACCACCAGTATACTTCTGCAAATTAGTCCTATAATCAAGCTGAAGATCTTCCTGCTATCAAACCGTATTACCGTACACTAAGGAGACATTAATATCTTCCAGAAGTTTCTTAAGTTATGAGAAAGGAAAGGTATATAGTTATCTATCCTGTACTACTATATACTATAGAGGTACGTGGGTGAGGTCCGCAGTTTGGGCAACAATCAGTATATTGGGATACTGTGGCGAGACATAAAGCTGGCAGAAGATCAGCTAGGGAAGCTGTTGAGATCGTTAACTGGGAGTGAAGATATTCATATGACGACTACGACCACTACTACTTTAGTCTGTGACTACTTCTAACTCAACATCACCAGTATTAGTTAGAGTACCAGTAGAAAGACAGCTTCTATCTGTATTATTAAGTTAGATTATGTTAACTGTATCTTTGTTTTAAAAATTTTTACTAGTTTCGAGATAGGTTCTTTAGTTGTAGATAAGAAGCTTTACTTACTTTCAGTTAAACACTTAACTCTCTCTCTTCCTTACTATATCCTTTCATTCTACTATTTTTTATATCCTTTACGTCTCGTTAGTGCTTATCGTTGCCGCGATGAGCTTTTTGCTAAAATTTTAGAATTGTTTCGCGGCTTTGGTCTTCAATCATCAGAGATGCGACGCTACAAGCACTTAACTTCGTTTTAGTACATATAATAGAAATAAAGAACAAAAACCTATCTTAATAACTTTTCCACTTAATTGTTACAGTATTTAGGTCGGTCTGAGCCGAGCCAATTTCAGCCGTTTAATTGGAGCGCTTTCAGCGGACATTCAGCTCGATATGTTTTTCAGCATTGTGACAGATTAATCTGCTTTCGTTGGACAGAGCTTCCTAATACCGTTGTTTAATAATTACCAAAGTTGTTACAAACAATTCCTTTACAGCAACCACAAATTACAGAGGTAATCAAATTTTAATGAGCGTGGTTATGCTTTTTAAAAATAAACAAACAGACATTCAATAACTTAAAGTAACTTAACTATACAGACACTGAGTTACAAGCTTTCTATCTACTAATACCGGTGACGTTGAGTGGGAACCAGTTGTGGTCGCAGCAGTGGTCGAAGTGGTAGTCTTCTGGCCCTTCCCAGAAATGGCCTATTTATATGAACATCCCTACTCCAAGTTAAAGGTCTCAACAGACTTCCCAACTTAGCCAGACTAAGGTCCGCAATACCTCACCATACTGACTGTTACCCAAACTGATGACTCACTTATCACCTTTAAAGTATATAGTAGTACAGAATATGTAACTATATATTTAAATTCCAGTCAATTTAATACAAACGTATGTGTTGTGTAAACTTCCTAAGTAAAGGTTAACTTAATAAGAAAGTAGGTATTAATTATTCTATCTAAGATTTGTTTGTTTTCCCCTGATATTATTCAGAGCTTTTTGATCCTATTATTTACATCATTTGATACTTATGCTATCTCATCATACATACACATATGTATATATAAACATAGTAACTAGTTCTTATTTCTATTGTTTACTATAGTATATATCTTTTGACAATATTTAATGTACTTATTTCTCTTTCTTTCATTAAAACTATATGTATTTATTAAACCTGTTTGCTATTCAAATTTATCATGTTTGTCTAAGGTTGAAGCAAAACTGTATATACTTTCGTAGCAGAATAAAATCTTAAATGTTACTTAGCGAGTCTTTTAAGTAAATTTAATTATTCGCTTTTAGAAATAACGATTATTTATTCATTTTTTTAATATAGAGTACTTGTACAGGATATTTTAATATTCAACTGAAATCGTGAATCCCGTTCGGCGTCTTGTTTATTCAAGGCGGCGGGCCCCTGCCAATTCTCGCTTGCACCGGTAATAGGGTTAGTCGCTTTGGAAAAGCTTTACAGGAACACGACCGGAAGTAATACCCTAGCTACAATTGTATTAGTCCAGTCTTCTTAATTAAAATCTCCAAAAATATATATCCTTTTATTAAATTATCTATTCTCCAATATTTTCACTCTTGAGTACGTAGCTAGTTCATATACAGTAATATCTCGAGAGATATAGATGGGAGAAAGATTAATAAAACTATATCATCACCTTTATTCTCTCGTCAATATTGCGATATCTATATAGGATCTATATATAGATAATACAGATAATGGATAACTTCTGATTATTCCGTCAGAACTAGAAGTACATAAAAATAATACTTATTACGAGAAACACTTTTACTTCAATAAAGATGTAAAAAATATGCACCATTAAGGTACTTGGTGACTTTTGGTTTTATTTCCGGTTTGCCGGTTATACCGGAAATACATATAAATAGTAATTTTTATACGAGGAACATATTTGTATAAGAATAATGACAAAGATATGCATAGTTATAATACTCAGTGACTTTCGGCACCACTTCCGTTTGTCCGACCGGAACCGGATACGTCGGAGAACCATCTCCGTACCCACCTCAATATTAACGCCAAGTTTTATTATGGACGGCCTTACTATTTGGTCAAGGACGCGACCACAACGAAATTCATACACACACTTGACTAAATCATAGACAATGCAAAATTAACAATCTAGTAGCTTTAGTAATATTGTAATAATTATGTTTTTATATCAAACATATACAAAATTATATACATGGTATATTAAATTAAGCTTTTATAATACGTCTTAGTAGTTTAACCTATTGTCTGTTTTAAAAGGTTGTTGATTTTAAGTTTTTTTATTCTTATTCCTGATATTATTATTCAGAGCTTTTTTCCTCATTACTTACATCATTTAATACTTATGCTACCTTATCATCTACTATTACAAAACCTGTACATACACATGTATATATAGTAACATTTATATGTTATTATTTCTACTAATTACTATAGTCCATATGTTTAGATACTTGTTTATAAACCTATTTCTAATTAATTTACATTTTATTAAATCCTTTAAACTATCAGTATACTACCTTAACCCTATTTCCTGTTCAAATTCATACAGTAATATCCCATGAATGGGGCACTCAGCAAATGAGGAATGGTCGTCTCAGCAGCTTCAACATACAGGATGGGTTATATCTAGACTTGGAACGGTTCAATTATTGCCAGAATCTGTGGCCTATGAATATTTGGATTTCTCTGATGAACGGTGATCTTAGTCGTTGGATGCTGTTGAAGATCTGACAAAAGGTAATGATTGAATACATCTAAACAAAACATAAAGTAACGACAAAAGAACATTAGTACAAAGGAAGTAAAGAGGAGAAATAAAAAAAGGGGAAGTAAGGATGAAAGTAAAGGAATGATTGTAGGATCTCGATGGACGGCTGTGGCCGAAGTCGTAGAGCAACATGTAAGGATGGTAGAAGGAATTTAAAAAAGATATAAATGGAAAGGTAAGGAAGATTGAAATATAGAAAGATGAACTAGAATTAAAAATGTAGAAAAAAAGTTAGAGATGAAAAGGAAAATTGTGATGTGGGCTTTAGCGCACACTGACCAAGAGAAAAGTGTATATTAAAAAGAAATGTCGGACTACTTAGTTAATTTATTGAAACACATAATTTTGAAGAAATAAAAGATTATATAAAATAACTTGAAAGTTTTCAATGTAATACATTACGTATATAGTAAAGTAATAATACGACAGTTAATATTTAAGAAGTGGCTCCTCATCAAAAAGCTCGTTGGCAGTTAAGCGGGATGTTAATAATTCCCACTATTTCCGCCTGCTACCAGGTCAGCAGTGAAACGACATTCAGAATTTTAATAAAGTTTAAAACGGAAGCCCTGTTAAAATATTTAACCCGCTTTTAATTCTGTTTATGTCCACTGTGTATCATACTCCTTTGCTGTATGTTATATACCCCTGATTAAACAGAAATAACCCCTTTTAATTACTACATTTATAGTATATTTAGTAGATCACTCTCCTTTATAACTGACAAGTAAATCGTCGTGTGGTTCATTGCACATGATGACCACGACCTTCAGTCATGAGGGAATACGACTTAGAAGAAGATCACAAGGATTTGTTGGATCAGCGGCTCCGTAAGTACAAATGCAGGTAAGTTGTTGATGTCTATATTATCATCATGATCATTATCAGCCGGTAGACGTCCACTGCTGTCTTCCCCAATAGAGAAGGATTTGGGCCATCTATCACACTGGTTCAATGCGGTTTAGAAGGGAGATAGAGCTGTGTTTGTTGATTAGCAAGTGAGGCTGGCTTGGGTCCTGTTACGTGTTATATATATATATTTATTCATGTACATATTAATGTATATGTATATATATAAATAATTATATCTATGTATATACATAATGCCTTTCCGTTGAATACAGGTAGTATCTATCGGAGTTGAGATCTCTGGGACAGGTCTAATTCCAGCAGTGAGCTTTTGTCGGCTGATGTTGATAATGACGATGATGATGATTGTATAGCCTTTCCATATAATTACACTGTATTAGAATAGAATTCCTTTATTAACCTTTTTATCAAGTGTTCTTGTGAAAATGTTCAGAAGCTAAAACTAAGAATTTTCTACATAGACAAGAGACAATCAATGGAAAACTTCCGAAAGCTGCGTTATGTATAAAGCCCTGTATTTCATATGGAAGCTAAAAGCTAAGGTATTCATACACTCGTAAAGGTTTACTTGTTTTTTTTCAACAAAGTGGAAAAATTCTAAAGCGGCTGAACTGTACGTTCAGTTTGTAAAGCCTTATCGTGCTGGGATCACATTTTGGGAGCTGGTTGAGTTCACGTGTGCCCTGGGATATATTTACACCCACAATCATGATATATACTCGAATTTACATATATAAATCTTTCCATAAGGCTAACTTAAACTATTGTAAACAGTGTAACAGATATATTTTGCTAGTAATCTGTTATCTTCTGTAATTACTGTAATAGAATAGCGCTGTCGCCAGGTGAAAAAGGCTGTAGATACAATTGTGAACAACTACATAGTGATATGCAGGTTATCATGTAGTCTAGACTTTGAGCACTTAAGAAACTATTTATAAAACAGGTATATACGTATTCTCTTCTTCCGAAGGTCGGCGACCATTACGGCAATTTGGACCTTAGATATCGCGGCTCTAAAAAACGAACGGGTGCTCTTTCCAAACTATTTACGTAGGTTTTTCAGCCAGGATGTTCTTCTGCGGTCTACACATCTCTTTCCCTGTATGATGAGCTGCAGCAGCTCATGTTTTGCATTTCTCATTATGTGGCCCAAATATTCTAACTTTCTTTTCTTTATTATATTTATGACTTCTGGATTTTTGTTCATGCATTTTAACACGTCTGTGTTTTTGACTTTGTCTCTATAGGATAACCTAAGCATTCTAATGTACACCCACATTTCGAAAGCTTCAACTTTCTCGCTCATCGATTCTGTGAGAGTCCATGCTTCGACTTTATATATGTATAGCTATATGATAAAGTAACTTCCCGTCGGCACTCTAACATAATCAAGAAGTAAAAGGAGATAAATGACCAGTAATTGTTATAGTTTCGGAAAAAAATCAATTACTGGTATTTATGTATATAAGCAATATATATATATAACGTTATGAATATGTCACTTTCAAAACTTTTTAAATTAATCACATCATACTTCATCCTTTGTGTGCTGGTGGCGTGTTGGATATTCAATGCAGTACACTTTAAAGTAGAGCAAACATTAATCTAGGTGAGTATCAATTTGTATGGACCTCAAGCTATAAATACATCAACTGACACTATTGGAGAAGAGGTGGACAACTTTCCAACCATTTTGTATCGTAAAATATTCAATATATGGTTCATTTAATAATAAGTTTACCTCTTTCATTAATATTCTAATAAACATATAGCAATGCCTGATGATATATAAATATGATTATTGCCACTAAATATACTATATAAAGTCTCGTTATTACAGTAATTTTACTAGTAAGATCACCGTTTGGTATAAAGGACCCAAATTATCAGGTGTTTAAGCTCAGGAAATGTTTAGATTTAGTGGAGAAGGGAACCGTTCTCGTGTGACTTCCGAAATATTATCAAGTACGCAAGCTTAAATAGTTTTAGATTAATTTCTTTAGAGAAATAATCTACCAGTATTATAAAGAATTACATCTAAGTGAGCTACGTTATATATTAAAACATGGTGATTGTTGATATGATAAACACTTAACCATATTAGTTATTAACTCTGGACTAAAGATACCAAGAGCGTCCGTTATAAAATAATAAGCTAGAGTGCCGTCAAATACATCAGCTAGTAAGTTGTTGTATCTTCTTTATAAGCCTTAGAGATAATCTTTTATAAACAGTGGAGGGATTTGGGCCAACTATTACTGAGCTGGCCCAAAGCGGGTTGATAAAGAGCAAGAGCCTTGTTCGTTGATTAGGAAGATGTATTAAGAGACGACGTAGAGTCCCGTGTGGTTTTGTATACCCCTTGTATATTCCAAAAATATTACGAATGGTATAAAAAATAAATAATTTTGTTTTCCATAGATACAACCCGCAGTGTTCGCGGTTAAATTTAATTTCGTGGCTTCAAGTAATTGAAACGTCTATCGGATAGAGACATAATGGATGGCTGCTGTCTCCGCGGGGCCTGACTTCCAGCCGATAATAACTCGGAACAACACGCGGCTGTTTCAATACTTATTACAGGTAATTACGGCTAACCCTCTGTTATTCCATAGTCGAGGAACATTGCACTTTTTTCCAAGTGAAAATTTAAAAAAAATTATAACATAGAATGTGATAAAGTTGTTTTGAATATTGACTGAAAAAATATACTCACAGAAAAGAGGTTTCACATATTTTTTAAAGGAATTTTTTATTATTTATTACCAAGGTACTAATTTTTCGATTTCTATGGAAATATGTAGAAAATATTCTGTATCATAAATTTAAAATATGGGAACACAATCTTACAATGCTATCATTGCATTCGAAAATTTTTAGTTGGAAGACGTGTAAAGTTTTATCCTACCAAAATTAATTCTGTATGAGTGATATAAAAGTTGTTACTAGTAATTTAGGAAATACGTAAGTTAAATAAGCAACGAGTGCATTTCTAGTGTAAACTGAACAGTAACAGTTTCCTACTACGTGTAATTGTAGAACATTCAGTCGATTACTTCCGGTCGGTGGGTTCCGTCTGTACAAACATTGTTAGTTCATTGTTATTCCGTCATTTGCTTCAGTGTTATGACGAAGGTTGTTTTTATTCTATATACATAGTATATATACGATGTAATGATTTCCACTAGACATCATGATGTTATAAAGTCATCACCTGGATAGGTTTTAAGAAGAAAATAGGAGAAACATATAAAAGATTTTTATTTATTTATTCGATGAGACGTGGAAGACGTTCAGCTGATGGTAAGTGATACGTTTGCCTGTAACACGACGCAGGTTAAGATGGTATACAGCACCACATTGCGCTCGTAGCCTTGAGACGTAGTGTTAAGTCAATTACCCCAGTAATTTCACTAGCTTACATCACTTTTTGAACTGGAACACAGTAACGTTTGCATATTACTATTCGGCTGTATTATCTACACGACCTGTCTCTAACAAAGGAGACCTACCATTAATAACTAATATACTACACTAAAAACTGATATAGAACAAGAGGAGGGTTTTTCTGTCTTTAGTCTATCCTTATTCTTCTTTAGTGCAAGAGGAGAGTTTTTCTGTCTTTAGTCTATCCTTATTTTTCTTTAGTACAAGAGGAAGGTTTTTCTGTCTTTAGTCTATCATAGAATATCTTATATATGTACAGTCATTGAAATATAATTTCCGAAATCGTTTTTTATAAGAAAGAGATAAAGAAAAATAACAAAGATCTTAACGAAATAAGCGATTCTATTTATATCTCTAGTTATAGTCTACGTTAATGTCTAAGTTACGTTACATATTTAAACAAATTTTATTCTGAGAAATTTTATGTAAAATCATAACATTAAAACTTTATAATTGTTAAGTAAATTTTCATAACATATACACAGGAAAAATGTCTGTGAAAACAATAACTTTCTTAATTTACTTTATATCTAGAAGAGACGTGTCTAATTATTATATACTTCACACTAAAATTACTACAAGAAATGACTCTTTTTTTATAGAATTGCTTAAAAAATCTACTATCTTACTACACATATTAAAATTCTCTTATGTTTATGAAAAATAGATTTATATTAAACTTTAATTTCACTTGAAGTTATGACATTAGCTTAACATCATGAGAGCAGTGGTTGGTAAAACAGTTAACGATTTGATTTGTGGTCTAAAACAATTTAAGTATAACAAACTGTCAATAAGTAAGGTAAGTAATTGAGGTTTAGATCTATAATATCTTAAAAGCCTCTTAAGTTAAAAGTTCACTGCTCATGTTAAATGTACAACAGATCCGAAGTAGTTTGGCTCGATGGCGGAGTGCTAACTTCAGACGTTAAAATGCAAATTATCCTATCCAAGTTTTAATAAATGTTAACTTAATAAATCTCGTTTCGCGTGTGACGTGAACTTAAGCAATTGAAGTATCGCTGACAATTATAAGTTTTCCTTCAGCGGAAGCTCAAGTACACATCGAACTGGTTATGGAAAACATCGTAAGGAAATCGATATGTTCCATCAACAACACCTTTCGTGTATATCCTCCATTTAAAAAAAAAATTTTAACAGCTTGACCAGTATGGTAGAGTCTTAACGATCTACTTGTTAAGGTAAGCCCCCAGTCCCAACAGTGGGAAGATTAAGATAACCCTTTAATTATCTATTCATTTAACAACACCAATAGAATTAATTTAAAGTAGCGTAGCATTGCTTTGTAATAAAATTATACTGACATCTTATTAGTTAGTTTACTATTTATATGTAATAAAAAAGCAAACAAATTAACTATATGTTAAAATAAACAGAAATATTACATATTAATTACACTTCATATACTTTTTTAGTCTATACATCAAATATCGGCGAAGCTGCAACTTCCTGACTTGCATACAACACTGATTACTCACTTTGCCGTGAATAATATTGTTACCTTCTTGTCTTCATCACCATAAAAATGAGTATTTATTCGTGCTGCAAATAAGGATTTTTATAATAGCTTTATGAATTATTCTCGCATTTTAGAAAATGTTGTTTATCATATCATCAGTGGATATACGTCGACTATTGGATATAAGACTTCCCCAATAACGGTGAAGATTTGGGCCGTATCCCATCACGTTGGCCCAATAAGGGTTGGCAGTGAGCTAGAGTTTCGTTTTATGATTAGCAGGGTGCATCACAAGCAGATGAGCTTGGCTTGGACCTCCATACACCGTCATACTTACAACATAATTATAATCATAGCTACAAAGCTCTGTTACAATAGATTATGTAGAGTAAAATATATAACTTTTTAGTTATAATTCATATGGTCTTTTTCCTTGTAGTAAACCTTTTATAGACATTCTAACTGTACCTACCAGAATATAACAAATTAGAAGAATTCCACATCTAGATAATTCACTGAAATCTAGTCCCGGGTAACTCCCAGCGGTCTTCATTACTCTAGTCTCGGATGTCAGTCTTCGCTTACAGCTCCGTTTGCACCAAATGCCGAGATTACTCACCAGTCCCAATGGAATTAGAAGTCATATGATACGTGAAATTAAGTGATTTATTTTTTATATGATTTACAATAAATTCCACAGTTCACTAATTAATATCTTGCCATCATAGAGTTTCCTCAATAGTGATGGGATTTGTACCATCTCACATCACGCTACTACAATGTGGGTTGGTGGTAAAATAATGCCTCGTTTGTTGATTAGCATGGTTTACCACGAGTATGGGACCCTTTACACCCCTTGCCCATAATGTATTACGATATTTATACTGCTTCAGAATGTACCCTCTAACAACTGCTCTTTCTCTTATATTAAAATACACTTTTGAACAATATCTTACTATAGATTTAATCAACACATAGTATGGATACTTTCGATGTTAAGCTATAAATATAGTTTTATTCTCTATTAGTAAGAAACGCAGTCAATACAAAGAAGATCCTTTTGTATTTTATCAATGTGTAGTTATATTATCTACTGCTATGTAATTGATTGAATCATATACAGTTTCTATAGAAAGTGAAATACATTCGAACTCAATGAATATCATACATTTTACATACCAATAATTACATATTTTTTGTTGTTCTACTTTTTCTGTCTTTATCATTAATCAGAATATAGAAAACTATAAGATTTTTTTCGGAAAACTTTAAAGATGTTGGAGTAAGTTAACTATTATCAATTCAGTAACAATTATTTTGCTTACTGTTCTGATAATATAATAATTAACATAGTGAAAGTTTGACTGGAAAAAAATGCCTCATGGTATTATTTTGCCTTTTGGTCAATTTTGCATTGACTATGATTTAGTCAAGTGTGTGTGTGTACTGATTTTGTTGTGATCTCGTCCTGGACAAACAGTAAGGCCGGCCAAAATGTAACTTGGCGTTAATATTGAGGGGGGTACGGAGATGGTTCTCAGCCATATCCGGCTCCGGTTGGCCAATCAGAAGTGGTACTGAAAGATACTCATTACCATAACTATGTATATGTTTGACATTATTCTTATAAAAATATGTTCCTCGTATAAAAATTATTCTTCATATGTACTTCCGGTATAACTGGCCAACCGGAAGTGGGAACAAAAGTCATCAAGTACCTTAATGGTGCATATTTTTGATATATTTATTAAAGTAAATAAAAATTCCTCGTCAAAAAATATTTTTTTATGTACTTCCGATTCTGGTTGACCAACCGGAAGTTTTCCAATATCTGTGTACCGTATATATAGATCCTATATAGATATATCGCAATATTGACAGTGAGAGGAACACAAACATAGTATTTATTGTTTACTGTATCTCTCTAAAACATATTTATTCCACATATTTAATTTGTGCAAATAAATAAATATCGTATTAAAAACGGTACAGTACAGTACAGTTGACAGCGTAGTATCCCACATTTCCATTTGCAACAGACATCAGTCGCCCATTAATTCGCTCAACAATTTCACATTAAAACCAGACGCGGCGAATGAAGATTTGTGACGCTGAGAGCGTGGCTTCGTGTAATGATTTGCATAAACGTCGCCAGATATTAAACGCTACGGTCACTGCCCGTGACACGGTGCTACGTTTGACGAATTGATATTATAAAGCTACGCAAAATTCGTAGCTTATTACAGCGACCGTAAGAAAGCTTTGCAGATCGAGCTATACATAACGAAGCAACGATTTGTAAAAGTATTTAATTTTATTTTGTTAATAAAATCTATAATCTTCAGCTCTGAATACTTAAAAAAATCATAAGTAAAAACACTAAAGAGAAATTAAGAAATAACTTTAACTGTACGTGAAAAACTACACTACACATTGCTAAAAGAAATAGACACCTTCTAGGTACATTACCTGTTATTTAGCGTACTCAACAATTAAAACAGATTAATGAGCGCAAGATGTATGGGGAAAAACAAACCTGCAACATGTTACCTGAAATTTATAATAAGTTACCGACAGATTGCAAGGCGACTCTAAAAGAAAAATTTCCTAAGAAAAAGTTAATAGATTACTTTCAAAAATAGAAATAAGTATTTGTACATTTATGGAACAAATTATATGTATGTGTATAAATAAAGATTGTTTATAAATTATGATTGTAACAGTAAGACGTGCAACGCCGATACAAACCCACAAGGTTTAGCGGCGTTATAGCATTTGTTTGTAAAAAAAGAACGAAAGTATTGGGTTGTTTGGAAAGTCATTTCGTTTTTTTTTTTGGGGAACATGAAAGACAGTTTTAGTATTATGAATAAATTTTTTTTAAAATTTT
>DWLS01000813.1:0-26250 GCA_018246255.1 Pachliopta kotzebuea
GTCGGAGCGGGCGCGGCGCTCCTGTGAGGGGCCCTGGGACACCCGCGGTAGTTCGCGGGGTGACCCTCCGACTTGCTTTAAAAACAGGTGTTTTTTGCGCTAGGTTCGTACGGCTGCAATGGCTTGGCGTAACAACAAAGAAGCTGCTCATGCAGCATATTGTGCGTTAGGTGGATCAGCGCAACAAGCAGCACGTCGTGACCAAATCATTCACAACGCCCGTACTAATTGGGAGTTGCTAAGGTAAATTCAATTCAATTTAGTTCCTATAACAATTCGATATTTTACAATACTAATTAAAAACATGTCTACAGATCAGAAAATAAATGTTTTACTTCAGTCACTACTTCAACAAAAAACGATATAGAAAAGGAAATAGTTTTAGATGCGTCTTTAATTATAACACAAAGTGGAAGTACACAAACAGTAGATGAAGAGCCATTTATCGACACTACATTGTCATTAACTCAAGCTGAAACTGAAGATGGTGATTATAAAAATATTAACAGTGATACACAAACAGATGTTGTTTCTAAAGAGGTGTCCAAACAACCGCAAATGCGAAAATTTCAGAGAAGTTCAACTGCTCGAAAGGTTTCAGAAAAAAGAGTTAACTTTTCAGAAAGAAGCGCGTCCCAAGATACTGACGCTTCGCATTCGACATCCACTAGTAGTGACTTAAGATTACCTCCTATATTACTGCCAATCATTTCTTCATTAGAAAATGTTAAATTATCTGAAGGGGCAGAGTCTGCTTTAAAAAGATGGGAAAGTATTTCCAGTGTTGACCCGGTTGCAGAGTCTTCATTCAGTTCATTTCCATCTTCTAGTAGTGACACTGAGAATGAAAGTAATAAAAAACCATTAAAACGAATGCCGACAGTTTTGAGAAGTAGGCGAAATTTCACCAATTTACGATCTAAATCTGTGTGCGATCCCGAAGGACGTAGAACAAAAGTGAAGAACTTAGATCAAAGTGAAAACTCTAGCAATATATCATGCAGTACTGTAGTGGGATCAGTAACGACATCGTCAGCTTCAGGAAGCGACCACAGTAGTAGAACTATTCGAAGGGAGAATTCTCTTAACAATAGGTTAGGTAACAGAAATGTCAGAAGTGCAACTCTATCAAGACGCAGTGAGAGATCTGCTTCTGTACATCGAGCATCAACCGCCAGAGCTAAATCCGGAAAAAGTTTAGCGAGTTTGAAATCTTCGGAGCCTGTTCCAAAAGCCATTCCTGCTTCGAAAGACAGAGAGCAAGGTACTAAGAGCCGTTAAAATATTATGAAATATATTCATTATAATTTTAAAACTATGTTTTGTAGGAGTCGACTATTTAGTGGAAGTATGTGATGGGACTGTCAATGCTTGGGGGACGGGTGCGGTACGTCGCCTAGCAAAAGACTGGGAATGGGAACGAGCACGCTTGGTCACCAGAGCTGCATTCCATTACGTACATTTTAATGCAGTCGCACAATCGTTATCGGAATTAAAAACCAGGTATATCATTTTCTAAAATTAAGCAAATAAATAATTATTTCTCTATCCGATTTAATTAGAAATGAAAAATTCGCAGGAGAATTGCTACGAAAAGGGTACTTTGATTGACGAATGGCCACTAACGTAAAAGCGATATTTTTAAAAATTGTTTTTATGTACCACACATTTCTTTATAAATTTGCTTGTTTATATATCTTAGGTTCCCAAATATAACACATATATCTGTTCGAGCAACTGGTCTGCAATATCTGGGACAGTTACATGCTTTAGCCGAACTGCGTGGTATAATTGGTCTAACGATAATGCCTGAAGGCAATCCTATATGTGCAAAGATTTGGCGTGAATACACTATCTATCGACTTGCTCATTGGGGCTTAAAAGAAATAAACGATGAACAGGTGAGCATTACATCGTTTATGAATTTTTAAAACTACAGATAAATCAAAAAACTACTTTTACAATGTATAATTCTGTTATCTTTTCTAAGCTTCGACTTTTACAGCATTATACAACATTTTCTTTAATTTGTTACAAAAATACTTGTATAGAATGTTATAATTAATAAATAGCGAATGTTAATGATCCTTCTGCAGGGGCTTCAAATTTAATCTTAAAATCTCACAAGAAAAGGTCAATGGCTATTTATCCAGCACATAGGAAAAGATGGCTTGTCTCACTTCTTTACAAAAGTTGTTAAACTTAGAACATATCGGTTTCTTCTTGTAATTTTCTTCACTAAAGCTCATGATTTGTGCGACTGCACTTAAATTGAATTCTCGAATGTTCTTTAGTATTCGTGCACATGGTTTAGCTTTATTTAATCTTTTTGTCAATGTAAACTATATTACATTTCATAACAATCTACTTACAGATAACAGATGAAGAAATAAAATCAGCGAACAATACTTATCATGGGTTGAGCGACATAGTATTGCGGGCTATTCCCGATGCACCACTTCAGCCCTTATTGTCACGACTTGGAAGAAACGGCAACAGTTCTGCTAGCGCTAAAGCTTGGTTAAGAGCAGCTGATCCTTCTTTGAGAGACGTTATAGCAAAGGAAGCCTTACAATTTAAAAAGGGGCAGATATCCCAGGTAATGAGAGCCGCAACATTTTCCAAAAAAAAGTGTTTTCTGATATATACCAAAAAGTTCATTAAAAGTCGTTTTGACAATCATAATTTTTTATTATTATTTATAGGAAGATATGAGCTGGCGCGTACGCGGTCGAGGTCAGTTATCACATGCAATAGAAGTGGCCTGCGGAGCTGCTCAACGCCTTCGGACCCTTGAACTCCAGTGGCCAACAATATTTGTAGACATGATTGAGGAGGTTCTAAATGATTTTGTAGATATGGATAAACACGTTAAAGATCAAATGCGAATGCTTATGGACTCGTTGTAATCTAGTAATTTTGATTTGTTATTAGATGTTATATAGCGATATTTTTTGTTACCACTTTTATAGAATATATTAAAACAAGCAACTTGACGAATTATCAAAACATAAGTAGATAGTCCATTTTGTAACTAGATGTAATTATATGTGTAGGTTTAAATAGTTAATTATTAATAATCATTTCTGAAAATCACTTACCTAATATAAAGATAGTTTGTAGTAGATCTAACCTTACTAGTTTTTAACCATTTGCCGTAAAATATTCGTTGTTCGACAAATGACTACGAAATAAACTTAGATCAGACATTAATGACTGATAAACAAATATAAAGTTGCTCAATATAGTTAGATTTATAGCGGAAATAAAACATGAATAATGAATGAATACAACTGTTAGTTTCAATAAAAAAAATTGAGAAATAAAAAATTTATAGCCCTTGTTTTCTTTATAAAACTTTTTAATAATTTTATGCTACATTATTCTTCGATTTTGTCTCCCAATGCACCTTTTACAAATTAAGCGACTATCTAGTAGTTTACATAGACACAACAACAAGAAAAGAAGATATATTCATCTAATACAAATCCTCGAGGTATAATGGTCAGAAACATTCCCGTCTTCCGTCCATATCGCTACGTATAAATGCCAGATTTAATAATAGCAAAAACATTGAGAATGATGACTTAGTTAAAAAAATATTGGACACTCTCGTGTTCAACCATAGTCGATCATTGTATGAAGAATATACTTGCACTAGCGGACCCAATATTTGTATCATGAAAGACCTTTGGGGAATAACAAAAATAAAAGCATTAAAATACATACTTGAAAGTATTTTAGTCGATTATGTACCGTCATGTTTCTGTTTGGAAGTATATATGTGGTTTTTAAATCATATTGCTTAAATATGCCCATCACTAATGACAATCAAATTAACAAATGACGTACCTTTTCAAAAGTACAATAACCGTGCCTTCAAAATAAAACGTAACAGAACAAACTGGCTATAAGTTATTTTAGTG
The DNA here is from genome assembly GCA_018246255.1 of Pachliopta kotzebuea. NCBI lineage: Eukaryota > Metazoa > Arthropoda > Insecta > Lepidoptera > Papilionidae > Pachliopta > Pachliopta kotzebuea. The sequence continues at coordinate 3,927 of DWLS01000813.1, forward strand.
TTATACTTTAAGGTTTTGAACTTTTAAGTAATGGACGATACGGAAAGCACAACAACATCAGCAGATGAAAATACTGCTAACTTATGCGACAATCCTACTAGGGATACTCTTGCGGAAGGTTTAATAGGTCTTCTTAAACCCACTGTTGACCAGCTTGACGATAGAGTAAGAGCCACAAGGTTCGTAATGATATATTCTACTTTTTTTCTTTTTGCAGACATAAACTAGCATTACCATATTAGTGTATTAGTTTTCACTTTTCCCTAATATGTAAAATTTGTTATTAAACCTTGTAGAACTATTTGTATTACTTCTCATATCTTTTTCATTGTTGTTTATAGCCTATAAAATTATTTATTGTGTATGTTTACTATAACTTTTCAGAATATCCCAATTAGAATTAAAGCAACAAATAGATTCCTTAGAGGAAGTGTTGACAAATGTACGGGAAGCACTAAACAACCATCCTGACTTGGATCCATATGTAAAAAAGTTAATTGCATGTAAACACAAAGTGACTGTTGTACTTAATGTCTTACAATCTTCGCAGGTATATATTACATTAAATAATTAAAATGTAGTTTTGTGACTTGTGCTCGTAAGATTCTTGGGAGAAGTAAAAACTAATATTTGTCTTCAGTTAGGATTGTTATTACATGAATCTTTTGACTTATAAATAAATGCGTTATCAATATTATTATTACTGATTGTAATTTTTTGATAAAATTATTACAATTAGCTATTCTATAGAAGATGAGCTTATTAATTGGTGAAATGATTAACAGCATTAAACAATATCAAAGAGTAGAGAATATTTTTTCATTATTTGAAATAGGACTATTTAATTGTTTTATTGTTATTTCAGGATAGATTAAATGAAATAAGGCAAAAAATTAACAAAAACAAAGCAAAACAAAAAGCTAAAGTATCACAACCATCACTAGAGCCTGTGCAAAGTACAAGCGGTGTTGTTTCAAATCAAGGTAGTATAAACTAACATGGAAACACCATTACAGAACCACATAAAAAAAGCAGACTATGACTTCGTTTATGAACCAGCAGAAGATAGTTTCTTGTTAATAGATGCCTTAGAAAAGGAATTGGATTATTTAAAAACAAAAAACCCATTATTATGCTTAGAAGTTGGATCAGGGAGTGGAATTATTATTACAGCATTCGGAATGGCATTTCCAACATCTGTTTGTTTTAGTACTGACATTAATATAAAGGCCTGTGCAATGACTAAAAGTACAGCTTGTTACAATAAGGTTGAGGTGGAAACTATCAATATGGACCTTGGGAATTGTTTTATTGAGAATAAATTTGATGTCATACTGTGTAATCCACCATATGTCGTAACAGAATCAGATGAATGCAGGACTCATGATATAACAGCAAGTTGGGCAGGTGGTGTAAAAGGCCGGGAAATAACTGATCGATTATTACACATGATACCAAAGATACTTGCCCCAGATGGTACCTTTTACCTTTTATTGATCGAAGAAAACATTCCAAATGAAGTTATTAAAATTATGTCTGATTATGGATTTATGTCAGAAATTGTTATTAGAAGAAGAGTACGAAATGAGAATCAATTAGTTTTAAAATGTTACTATAATTAATAAAAAAAAAACCACTTAAGATTTATACACTGGACCATTAAATTACAAGAAAGATCATTAAACAAAATAGGTTAAGATAATTTTTTAAAACAAGTGTTGCTTGTTTTTAATGTCAAAATGTACTGTTATAATACTAAAATATAATTGTTAATAAAGTACAGATGCATATTAAAATTATTTAATAAGGATTTTCAAGGAAACATTTTTAAGGATATAATTAATAAATGACCTTTTCATAGTATTCTCTAGAAACCTCTTCAATTCATAATTATAAACAAAACTGTTTATTTTAAGTTTATATGTTAACATAAGCAAATGTAAGGGGTTGGTGTATACAAGAATAAAGGATGCATAAATATTACTGATTATTATTACACTTAAAAAGATACCTGGAAGGATAAGTTTTGCAAAATTAGCTTAGAGACAAGAGCCAAATGGATACTCTTTAAGGATAAAATGAATTACAGGATAAAGAGACGGGAAACCCAAAATAAAATGTCTATAACTGTTCCAGTAAAGGAGATGTGAAGGGCCAAAGTTAGTACTGTGGGAATAGGAAAAGCAAATAAGACAAATTTGAGAATCAAACTTGTGACATTTGTATCCTAAGAGTGAATAGTAGCTCTTAGGCCAATGCAGCACATTTTAATCTTATAAGGTAATAGAGATTGAATAATAAGACCGTGCATGTATCATCTTTCCATCTCATTTTTTATACTCAATAATAATTAAATAGTCATTTTCATTAAAAAATTTATTCAATTGAAATATATTACTTGATTTATATATTATTTTTTTTGCATGGAAAACATATAGATAATATATTATTATTCGAGGTTTTTCTTTATTATTTCCCCAAATGTTTTAGCACCCTCTTCATTTTCTTCATAACCAGGAAGTTCAGCGCATCCAGTTATCCATCTCTGGATATTTGGGAATGCAGATATATCATAGCCAGTAGCCTGTGAACAATTGTTATTTTTTTATTTCAGATTTAAACATTTAAAAAAGAAATGAAATATAACAAAAAATATATATATTTTATACAATTTAGTAATGGATAAATGGCCCTGGATCTCCTTGTCAGAGAAGAGACCAGATTCCAGTAATGGAAACAAAGAAAGCTGAGTATTTAAGTGACATCTAAACATGCATGATTGCACATCATACCCCTCGCATTAAATATTGATTTAACACAGTGATGTTTATTTACCGTTGTCTAATTGTTGAAATAGGTGCCGCAGTCCATACCTAGACAATTCCTAATGAAAACAGTCCACTTAAATATAACAATTAAATTTTCTACTCAATTATTTGAATATCTCAGAAAAAATTTAATTAGTTATTTCACCAATCACCAACACCCAACAATAGTCCACTGCTAGACATAGACCTCAAGAAACACCACTTATTTCTCCCAATCTTCAACTATTTGCATCCAGTTGCTACCACCCGCCTTGCACAGATTTTCACACCATCTTACATCCACATCCACAATTAATAATTTATTTACATTTAAGTCATATAATAGTAAAAGATCAGAAATTAATATAACGGATACCCTAAATAACTGTGTGAAAATATTTTAAACATATTTTTTTTGAAATGAACCCTTTTTGAGGCTTTAAACATTTTAGATTCATAGGTACTTTCAAAATTCCCTATCCAAGGAACAAGTCAATAAAATTATATGTACAAAACAAACCACCATAGGAATCTGCCCTGTCTGCCTGCACTACATTATACCCGCTAACACTTAACGAAATCTACACAGAATTTCAAGTCTTCCTCACAAAAACTATGTGGATTTTATATTGATATAGTAAAAATTTGAAGTTGTGTACTTTAGGTTTTAAACTATATTCTCTGATGATGATAGTGCTGATCCGCCTTTTGCTATGTATACAGCACATCTCATGGTGAGTATGCGGACCATTGCATTGCTTAGATTTATGTTAATAGGCTATAAGTCCTATTAACATTAATCTAAGCTAATGTTACTACTGCTCCTAGGAGTGTAGGTGCCTGTCAGCAGATTAGTTTAAACAATAAGCATTCCACTGAGAGGGCTTTTTTAAGTTTGGTCTAAAAATCATTTTATAAGACTTCCTCTCCCAATGAGTTGTATGAGGTTACTCAAAGAAGTTATCTTCACAAGGAGGAAAGGAACTCTATTTCAGATATTTCATTCACACTCTTTGTTACCTCCTTTCTTTGGTTTGTGGCTCTTCTTAAATACAATTTTGTTATTATTTTTCACTTCTTAATCTCTTAAGTTATTTTCGTCAATCCCCAATACAACTTCTTCTGAACTTAACCCATTTGCTGCCAAGCCTAAATTATATGAAGTCATTCCCATTGCCATTTATATTTTGAGTTTTATTGTTTACCAAAACCCTGTTATTTCTTGGTTTGGTTTTTCTATTTTTTTTTTGTAGTATTTTTCAAGTTTTTTACATATTTATATTAATTTTGTGGCTAAAAAAAAATTGCTAATTCAAAAGCCTGTATGTTATATTCAAAGTCAAGCTAATCAGTTAAATCGCTATCGATAGCACTTGCTCAAATGTCCATGTATAAAAGCTTATCTAATTCATTAGATAAAAAAGCGGACTACTAGAATTCGGTATCCAAGTCTCGCCCCACCTTATCATTATTATCTAAAGCAGAACACATTAGCTAATCTTTGATAAATTTGTTAAAAACCACTTTTTATTTATAATACTTTTGCTGTATATAAATATGAATCGACCTCTCTCTGACACGCTGGACACAAGTTTTTCATTAGACACAAATGATGTCCTTTACAATTAATAAATTGGAAAGTACTACTCACAATTTTCTCGTTTTTTTTACATTTGGGCCAAATTATGTTTTTTATAGACAAAAATGACTTATATGCTCAAACAGCTAAAATTTTGAACATTCTGTTACTGAATACATATGAGTATAAGCATCTACCGCTATACAAGATTCATACATAAAAAAGCAGAACTAAGCTTTTAAAGCAAATATATAGTTTCACTGCTTAACCATTTCCTTCCGAATCTTTCTTATTTACACTCATGTCTGCTAAAATCTTATCACATTTGACAATTTTATTTAGGACCTTTTCTTCAATATCTGTGTCTATGTCTTTCATTACTCTACTGCAGAAAGGCATATGACATGTATTTCTACAAGTCAATTCGTTTTTCTTTTACACTTTTCACTTTTTCTAAATAGTGAGTATTTAGAAAATTGTTGACATATCATTAATCTGTTAAATTCTCATGGTATTTGAGAACATTTAAATATTTTTAATTCATAAATTGTAGCTTATTATGTATTTAACTATATTTATATTATTTAGTTACAATTTATAATACCTAGAACAGAAGTCATTTTAAATGACCGCTGGGATTTCAAGCGACTCATAATAACGAATTGAGGATAAAAAGACTAATGTTGTATTTTCCTTAAGAAACCACGAATTAAATTAGTTTTATCCTTATTTTCATTCCTAAAGCCATTGTAATATACTATTGAACACTTGGAATTGTAATACTTTTAGCAAAACAAAATATTAGCACTTCTAAAACACAAAAGGGAGAATGTGTCTGAACATTATCATTGTACTCGAAGGACAGAAATAACCAATTTATAGATAATTAAATTATGAATTATATGTTGACATTAAATGATTTGCAAGTAGAACTACCCACTTTCTTAATGTCTTATTTCTCGCTGTGTTAATGATTAAATTGTATTGCATTAAAATAGCAAAACACCATAGTTATAAATTAAAATACTAACCAATAAAGTAGACATAGAGGCATATATAGAAGTATCTGCAATTGTATAGTTTTCTCCTGCTACCCATGTAGATTTTTCGAGAAAACCGTTTAAAAATCCAAGTGTAGTATTGAGGTCATCCTTAAGCGCTTCTGGTATTTCCGTTACACGTTGATGAAGAATCGGGTGCTGCAAATACAAATTTATCCTTGTATAGTAATAGCAGTCATGATTTATAAAAACAACTTTTTTTAAAGTAATTTGAAAATTAAAACACAATTCATTAATATTTATATGAATGTTGATAGAACATGTAGCGAGGGAATGTTAATACCGCAACCAAGCCTTACAGACTTTAAAAACCTACGTATATAGCCCTTATCTTCACGTAAAGAAATGAACTATCAAAATACAATCTCTGGTTCACTTTCGCCCGCTGTTCTAAATCTTTCGGATACAAAGAATCGTCTTTCCCGTACTTATCTGCCAAATAACAAGCTATTGCTCGGCTTTCCCATAAAATAAAGCCGTTATCGTCAAGTGTAGGGACACAATGTTGAGGATTTATTTTTAAAAAACTTTCATTTAACTGTTCTTTCTTCAATAAATCTATTAAAACAATTTCCACAGGCGCCCCAATCGCTTTGGCAGCCATGAAGGCACCTCTGGATGGTCCACTTAAGGGAAAATGATATAACTTCACAGGCGACATAGTTATAAAACTTTAATGAGAATAAGCTTCCTCTTACCAAGGCTTTATATTGACAAATTTTTCCTTTTTATGCAAAAGGCAAAGAACGAGAATCTTTAAAGCCAAGTTCTTTAAATTTGTCTTACCATTTCAATAACAATAAAAAATTTATTATTTATAACAGTTTTTCTTAGAGCGCTCTTCTATTGCATTAAGCTACAGGACTGTTATCACTGATCTACATTTACTATGACTGTTTTTTGGTCACACATTTTATGAAGGAATTATTACTTTTTTCAATCCTCTCCATATATTTTATGAATGTATATACCAAGGCCAGAATGTTCTCGATAGACACATATAAATAATTATAAACACACTACTAATTTTAATCAGTATAACTATTTATATGATAATAAATCATTATCTATCTTGCTCTTTAAACCAGTTATTCTTAACTTTTTTGTTTTGGCACAGTTTCAACGATTTCAAAATTTGGCGCGCACATAGAAACTACGCTGTATAAAATTGTTTATGATAGTAATCTTAAACGCGCGAATTTAAATAAAATATATGGTTTTAAGAGTCCATTCCTGTTAAAGTATTTTTATATTTAAATCATATCATTAAAAAATATTAACAATATTATATATTAAAAATTTGGTGGCACACTAAGAATTTCGGGACAAAAAGGTACCGCGGCACAGTGGTTAAGAATCACGGTTTTAAACCATTGTGTACTTTTAGTAAAAAATAGGAAAAAGTTTTGTTTTTGATGATTTTTATTTCATGAATTCATTTGAAGTTTTGGTCATAATGATTATTCCTAATCATTGTCATTGAGATATTAATAAAAAAAATCCAAAATGTACTCTTATGTATAACCCACATCATTAATGTTCTTGTGTATTTGTACACACAGTTCATACCTTAATTACTTCAACATCGTTATCAGCTAATGCAATTTTTGTTTCTTTGATTTAATACTATACGAAAGGTGATTAATAAGAAATTTATAATTTGTAAATAATATTTAACGCATTATTTTAAATTCATTACAATGTTCATATAAAAAGTAATAAATTATATGTATTAAGATGCACGACAAAACGCACATTGTAACCTTTTGCACTCGAGTGGTCTCGTTTACCACATGATTATAATAATTTGAGATAATTTGAGAGGTGAATATAGCGAGTTTAAATTCGCCGTCTTACAGCTGGTGCCCTTTATACTATTGATTGTAGGCCTGGTGGGAGTTAAACTCCACGCTTTTCGCTAACCAATCCTGTAGAAAGTTCGCTCGCTGAAATGATAATCTCTTCAAGGCTTTGTCTGAATATTGTGAAACATGTTCCGCCCCACACATGGGGCATGTATCTTTGCAGATGTTACATCAAATATCATACAAAGCAAATATAAAGACTAATGTTTAAGAAATTATCTTCTAAAGATATAAAGATACATTAAATATTAAAATATGTATGTCTTTTTTAGTTACACAACTTTATGTGCGAAATCATGTTAAGTTAGAGCTAAGAAGTTTACTAAAAGCACTGTGAAATGCTTCGAGTTCCTGATAGAAACATGTGGAAACAGTCTCAAATGCAAGGGGTTAAATGTTTAACGATAAACAAAATTTAGTGTTATAAACATTGTACACAAGTACTTGTCTTATATATTATGTGTTGTATTCATTTATGTAAAAAAAGCTTCATTGTGCTAAATTTTTATTAACGATTTCTGCAAAAATTCTTGCTCCTTCTTTGTTTTCTTCATAGCCAGGCAAACAGGCACAATTTTCGACCCAACATTGAATGTTGGGAAATGATGATATATCCCAACCCATGGCCTGAAAATAATAAAAATGTTTATTCAAAATGGTAATACAGATGAAATTATTATTTTATTAAACAACAACAATTGTCCTTACTTTTCAGTGCTAAGCTAACTTTTGACTACTTACATCATAAACACAAAATTGTATTGAATTATTATTAAATAATACATATATATAAGGAATGGCAAACCTTTTTTGATGTTCATGCCGCATTATCATAAAATTTTATTTTAAATACACAACATGCCAGAATAAATTTTCATTATTAATGTTATAGTAATGAAACTAATTAACATACTATGACAGGTGTTCAGTTCTACAATTTATATCATTAATTAAGTTTATATTAATAATTTATAATTTTTCTCTATCAAGCAAAAGCATAATTTAGGTAAAAAAATGGTTTTGTTAATGCCATCAAAATTTTCATAAGTGCTACTTTTTTTTTTATTAGTTACGGGTCAATGCTTGACCACCATTACATATCCATATCATTTTCATATCAGCAATTCTGATATTCATATTCTATATAAAAAATGGTCACTATTTATTGCTGTGGAGACATAAAAAATACTTACAAATATTCCTGATACTGATGCAAAAATGGTAGTATCTGCTATAGTTATATCCTCACCAGCCACCCATTTGTCATTTTCTAAGAACTTATCAAGAATTTTCAAAGATCCATTAAAATCTTCTTTTAACTTCTCTTTAATTTCCGTTTCACCATCATATATTATGGGAGACTGTAAAATATAAGTTAATAAAATTTTATAAATTAGATTTTGAACCAATGAAAATTTAATACTTTTAATGATCAATTTTATAAATTATAAAAACTTTTACATACATATATAGCTTTCATTTTCACAACTAAGTTTGAACTATCAAAAAACAAACGCTGATTAACAATGGCTCGCTGTTTCACATCCTTGGGATAAATTGTATCATCTTCACCATACTCGTCCGCTAAATAACAAGCTATTGCTCGACTTTCCGTAAGTATGAAACCATCATCGTCAAGAGTGGGTACACAATGTTGTGGATTGATATTTAAATAACTTTCACTGTACTGTTCCTTCTTCATTAAATCTATAATGTTTAGATGTACAGGTACACCAACGAGACGTGCAGCCATTAAGGCAATTCTTGATGCACCACTAGCAGGGTAATGGTAAAGTTGAATTGACGACATTTTTAAACTGAAGTTTTATTTTAAATATAAGTTTAGTTTCGTCTCTTAAAATGAAAATAAAATATCAAAGACACACAATTAAAAAAGAAAATCTAAGAAGACTAATTTGTATATCTTGTTTGTTATACATAACCCCAAAAACAGTACTATTTACCTAATAGTTTTTATCAACACTCCAGACGTTATCAACGAATCGAAATTTACAGCTAAGTATATGATTTTGTTTATACTTATAGAACCAAAGTTTGCTACAGATACGGAAGTGTTCTCTATTAATATAAACTTCCTTATATATATATGAATTTTTAATAATAATGGGTATTTTGACTAATTCGCGCTCATTTAAGTGCTACAGTTCAAGGCTGTATAGATTCCTAGCCCGGTTTTGGAACTAAGTATTGAATCCGAATAACTATATTTAAGTATGCACTAATATACTTTTATATTTAATAAACTAAGTAACGTATATGTTAATTAATAATGCATTAGTGATTTAACAGAATAGACTGGAGTATAATTTTCTTTGATCATACGATTAAGTATCGATATAATTTATAATTATTGGTCAAGTAGTTTAAATAAAAAGGATTACTAGTTAGGCATGGTATATTATAGAATTTTTATTTCGTATTCTCGACGTTATAGATATATATAACGTCCAGAATAATCAACTTCACTTTATACTATGTGAAGTTGATAATGTTTCGTTACAGTAATAAAATTAACTTTTAAGCTTCACTGACTTGCTTGCCTTGAATTTGGATAATTTTTTGTTTTAATGTCCTTAAACTACAATAAGATCTAATTAATTATCATACATAGTTCTATTATACATGTTGATAACATCCCAGCACAGGCCTCTCAGGATCAATACTTTTCTAATATTTGGAAGTGTAATAGCACATATTATTATTACAGGAAACATCTTTTGTGTGCAATCATTGGATTAATTTATAAAACAACTAATTTGTTATATAAAAAAGAAACTAAAGTGCGTAGAGTGTAATTAAATTTAAATGTTTGAAAATGCTACTATAAAATATACAATTTTTTTATACATACTAACAACAAATTTCCTTTATTCTTAACTAAATCATAACGCATTAAAGAAGGTTATACCAGGCACCAGGTACGCGTACTCAGAAACCAATACATAGCTGGCTCCATAAACGTCCTGTCACGACAAAATTGTTTATGTTGACATGTAATGAGTAAACAATTCACAAAACAATTTGCGTTTCATATTAATTGCAGTATTAAATATGGAAGATCTTAGATGCAGAATTTGCTTAACTAAAGGGAATTTTAAGAGTATTTTTGAGAAAAGAGGACTTTTGAAAATATCAGTAAAAGTTATGACAGTAGCTAACGTAGCGGTAAGCTTGCAGGGTAAAGTTGCTATGGTAGTAGTCTTAAAAGGTTTCTGTTGATCAAATATAAGGTTATATGATGTCTTCGTATATTTTTAGATACATCCAAATGATGGATTACCATCAACGATTTGTTCTACATGCATTGAAAGACTTGATAATTGTATTGATTTTGTGGAGCAATGTAAAAAATCTGACTTTCATTTAAGATCAAATGTCTGTAATATTGGAAATATTAATGGGCATAGTTTAAAAAATTGTGAAGATCTAAATGTTAAAGTTCCTGAAATAACACCTATTTCTGAACAGAATACTCCTCATAGTGATTCAGTGCTCAATTTACCAACAGATACAAACATAACTGCTGACGTAAAATGTATAGATAATCTAAAAGTAATGAATAAGACCAATATATCAGATAATTCAAATAAATGTGAAATTAAAAGAGCACAGAAACAACAATGTTCTACTTGTGGAAGAGTAATGTCCTCTAGGTGGGTGTCAAAAGGATAAAACATGTTAAAATTTTTGGGAAGTATAATTTATTTAAAGGAGAAACAGTGCTTACTTCTTTTAAAAATATATTTTAATCATAACATTTCTATGTATATAATTTTGTACAAATTGAATACATAATTTTTATAAACCATTTAAATTTTGTATACCGAGTTATTTAAGATTTTTATTTATTCCAGATTTCGTTTGAAAACCCACCAACAGATTCATACTGGAGAGAGACCATTTGTATGTCCTAACTGCAATAAAACCTTTTCTTTGGCGCAAAATCTCAAAGTTCATCTGAGGATACATACGGTGTTAAACACTTTTTTTAAAATATACCTTAAAATTAGCTATTTATAATGCACATTTATGAACACAATCTTATATTAACACAAATTAATACCTACTTTTATGCTTAATCCTGTGGTCTTGGGCTATATCCTTATATATTCTGGTGATGATGCGCTGACTCGTCTAATACGACGTATACAGCTTATCTGATGCTGGGCACGCGGACCATGGGGCGCACGGCCTATTAACCTAAACCTAACCTAGTGTTGCTACTGCTCCTAGAAGTGTAGCTATCCGGCGGCGGATTTTTCTTAACATGTGTATTGGTTATGTATATGTTTAAACTAGCGAGTCTACTCGGTTGTCGAAGAAGGGCTCGGGTCCGTTCTCCGACCACCTTCGCCTGTGTCCGAAGCTCTGGGCGGTGAGAACCGCCCCGGAATGCGAGTGTACCTTAAGTACGCGGTGTGTGAGTAGCTGGGGCGCCACGCTCTGAAGCGAGGGCGACGTGATGTAGCAATTAGGCGAGTGTTAGTGATGTCGGAGGAGGTGGTTTGATGAGTGTCGTGTGTACAGATGCTGTCTGTAGTGTTGTGCGTGGTCGTGGTGTATGGGACCCCTTGGGATGGCTGGTTTAATAATCAATAATACTGTGTCATGTGTACGTTATTTATACTTGTTATTTAGATGCTACTTGAACTTTGAAAGCTAATCCTTTCTATAGCACTGTTGACTCTATTTCGAGATGTCTGCAAGTAGTAAGATCTACGGGATTCGAATCTACAATTGAGACCGCATTTACAGCGGTAGTGTTTAGTTTTTTCTATCTACTTCACTAGAATCTAATTTTTAATTTTAATACCGTCCGGTACTGGCGCTATTGATAAACAGTAATTGAAAGCGCATAGCTGTAATCTTACTAAGGGAAGTCCTTGGAAAAGACTATTTCCATTGAATTGTTGCAAATTTATTGAAAAGTATCAAATCTAAATATTTAGGTTACAGTTTACTCCGCATTGCCGGATCCTACCTACGTGAGATGAGTGCAAAGATTATTGTATTTCGATTTAAATAGTAGGTAGGGAAATTATTGAGATAACGGGACTTTCCTTATTACGTTTTTAAGCGACGAGAGTAAGGTGATGCTGAACAACTCAAACTCATTTTTATTGGCTGGAGTATTATTTGAAAACAGATGAAAGTATTGTTCGATCAGTTGTTTGAACTTTACTACATCAGAATTCTATGTATATGTAAAATAACTGTCGTTTTGCTAAGTAATCGTTCGGTCTCTAGTTATTCTTTTCAAATAGTAATATTCAAACCGAGTCGACTACCTAATATCGCCTTACTACAAAACCTGTTAAGTAATATATAAATTATACCACTTTAACTTAAACTGAATACAAGTAAGGTTTTTTAATAAATACGAAATAATTAACCGTGTGATAATTTTGTATTAAATTACAAATGGGCTGTTAAGACAACGACATTTTAGTTACAACATAGTGCTAATTGTATTTTAACAACTTACTTAACGATGGTAAAATACAGCTTACAAAGTAAGCCGTTTGTTAAACTACCATGATTCCTCACATAGTATGACTATATTTCAAAAATTCGCAGATTTATTTGCGTATTCATCTTTTTTTTAAATATTACAACTATGCTATGACTTCGTCCCTTGGTACTAGATAATATGGTAGATAAGATAAATTGATAGATTTTTTTAAGATTCACTTGCTATCAGCAGATTATCGTAGATTGGTTATATTGAATAGTATTGTACATATTGTTGAAAATCAGTATATCATAGAGTTGAAAAATTTAAAAAATATTTTACATCTTCTTTTACAACAGAGGTATTAATTTAATAAGATATCGGAGAAATACTTACCTCATATAAATCAAGTAGAAAGAAGAAGTTTCAAGGAAGACCTCTTTCGATGACTTTCTAAAATCTTTATTTTGACGTAAACAAAAATAATTATAATAGTTTAATGATTATGGTAAAATCTGAAGAAGAGTGTCCAACATTTAGTCTCAATGTTGCATTAACTCGATACATTGTTTTAAATGTCAGGACAATAATGACTAAACAGTAAGTAACAGTTACATTAGAGACCCAAGATCTTAAATGTTTAACACTAATACCATGTTTATGCGGATCGTTTAACTTGCGTTTGTATATTTAAATATTTGTTTTAGACACACTTTTATTATTATTTTTATATATTTATGTTCTCTCTCATATCCCTGTTTTTGCTTTTTATGTCTGGGTATATAAATAAATAGATATTGACCGATCTAAACTCATGCTTCGTTAAATCGTTGCAATTTGAAGTTGATTATGGTTACCCAAGGAAAATTAGTTAATTTACGTATTTAGACAAACCCCCAAATTAACTAACGTTAAATAGAGTTTCGTTACTCGCCTCGAAAATCACAGGTGATTATCCATTAAACTTCACGAGTACGTCAAAAATACATTTGATGAAACCATTCCGGGTTAAAGAATAATGCTACAGTCTTCTTTTTAGGTGTATAAACCATTTATTAAAGTTACGTGCATTATTTAAGAGATAGTTTCACAGTAAAAATCGTTAACTATTTTCGCTGGATCTCTTTTACTGGATAAGTATTTAAATGGATACCATTACGGCTTTATCTACAACCATTAAACAGAGCTAAAAGCTAGTAAAATTACTACGCTAAAAAGACATTTAATTTTCTATGTTTACATCATTAGAGGCAGACCCTCATTATTGAGGATCAGAATACTTAATTGTAGTGCAGGTCAGGTTCAGTAGCATAGTAGAGTGAGTCTGTATCCAAATAATAAGTCAAATGTAATGCTATACTAAATTTTATCAAACAAAATTAAAACTAATGAGAAGAGCATAATTTTCGTAAGCATTAAGTAACAAATTCTCTTTTAATATTTTTTTTAAATTATTCTCACAAAAATGTTAAGGGTTTTACACATAATATATTAAATAAAAATTCTTGCTGTAGTTTGTGGGATGCAGTTCATATCGAACCGCTCTCACTGGAAACCGATTGGAGGAGTCTATGTTAAGCAGTCAGATAACAAGGGGCTGAAGCTATGATGTTGATGTAATGTTCTCACAAAGAGAGATTATTTATTTCTCTTCTTTTGTTAAAAAATTGGCCAGAAATGGTAGGGACTTTTAGTAAAAAAGGACTTTGTGGAAATTTAAAAAGTTCCTCGGCGGATGTGAAGCCGGTCCGTCCACATATGTTATGAAACCAACTCATCCGTCCACCGGCGCACCTTTTGTATTTTAAAGATTTATTTAAATTCATTGTTTGCCTAATTATGGCTCGAGTCTACTAAAACTTTCATAACACTTGAAGGTCGACACTTGCCTGTTTACATTTCAAAATACAAATATTTCAAGAAAGACCACGTCCATGAAACAATCACGTTTTAAAACGGCCTTAAAAACATACAAGGCACGTTTCAGAAGTTACTCGTTGGACTCCTCGAAACCTTCGTATTATTAAAAAATTACAGATTATAACATATTTTTAACATAAGACAAATGAATTATTTATATTATTTTATTTCAACATATATAAAATATATAATCACAAGCATGTTTTATTGGCATTAGACGTTTGTTACCGGAGACTGTCTATGTAGGTACCACCGGAGCTCCTATTGCAGCTGCGAAACAATAGTGTGCAAACATTAGTGTGTTGTAAGCAAGTGAATTTACTGGAGTAACAAGACTTAACAACTTATGTCTCAAGGCGACGGACGCAATGTGGTGCAGTATATACCAACTTAACTAGTATCACGTAATTATGGGCAAGCGTATCACTTACCATCAGGTGCACGCCTTGCTTGTCTCGCCTCCTCGAATAAAAAAAACTGTCTACATACAGCTGTAGTTTCTATGGCTGTCGACAAATGGTATTGTTCAAACGTTACTGTGTTTCAATCGGAAGGGAGTACTAACTAGTGATATTACTCACGTAATGAAAATTAATATTTTATGTAAGGAACACATGGTGTTCACTCTAAAATAGGTTTTAAATAGGAAATATTTTTTTATTTCTTTACAGGGTCCTTAACAGGTTATGATCAAAATGCATCGATTTAAACCAAAGCACGGACATGTTATCGCACTTTTTCAGGATCACGAGAGCGCTGGCCGCTCGCTGTTGCGTACCTTTCTTCCGGGAAGGTGCGCCAGAATGTACAGAGCACTTTTTAATCTTGCCTTGGTCTCTTTAATTCAGTGGGCTGTTTACGAGACGCCCGGAAGTCCCCGCATATCCTTTCAGCCGCAGGTGATCAATGGTGTCAGAATGGAAGATCATTTAACTTCTTTTTGTTTTTAACTTGATTGCTATTAAACCATGCTTCATTGCTTAGTTTTATAAACATATTTATATGACATATATAGTATTTTTCATTATTTATTTTATATTTTTTTATTTCTATTATTATATATAATTGTTGCTTACTTTCAACACTAACACAAAATCTTTTTCGGAGATTAAAAAGAGAAAACTACATTGTTTTAGTACCTTTTTATGTTTGACTATCAGTAACTGCTTATAGAGCGATTTTCATATTTCTTTTTCGAATGAATTTGGGTCAATAATAAACAAAAATCGATTGTAAGAATATCAAAACAGGAATGATGAATTCTGCTGTTATTCAGCATCGGCCGATAGATTTCTACTGATGAAGATAGGCCACCTCGAATAGTGGGGGGGGATATGAGCTATGTCTCACCAATCTGCTCTGCTGTTATTAACTGCTATCAAATATTTTTCTTTTCGGTTATTTGTGAGGAAGTATTGTACATTATATTTTGACATTGGCTAAATTCGCTCCTTTCATGACGTTGTGGAATAAGCAATTAATTACAATAGCCGTACATGTTAAGAATTTTACATTTAAATATTATATTGATTTATACGAATACATTATAATAGTTTACCTACCATCAGCACAAATTCGGAATTAATTACAACTGGTCGAGTTTTATTATTTATTTATGCTGTGGTAAGGATTATCAATATATGCGAGTGACATTTATTTTTATGAATTATTAAATCACTTATTTTACTTCCTTGATTATTCCACAGTTTTAGATGTTACAGCGTGTTCACTAAGAGTAATTTAATTTTTTAAATAGGTATTTATAATTTGCTAAGAAATTCAAGACCTGTGTTTGGAGGTACAATTAATAGCACTTTTATATATAAGGACAAGGATTACGAGAAGAGGAGGTCTGTAAAAGATCACACGGCTTTGTTGTGTCGATCAGCTGTTATTCGGAATGCTAACAAAAAACGTCAACAAACCGGCGTTGGGGTCGAGCGGGCCCTCGTCAGGTAACTAATGTATGTACGTACCTACGCTTGTTATTTCACTAACAGTAATTGTTTTATAGGTGCTTACCAGTGCTGTTATTTAAATTAATCATTTTAAATGCTTTTTAATTATACTAAATCATAATAATCTTTAATTATTGGCACATTAAATACACTTCATTATACTGTTAATGGAATGTTTTATATGATAATTAAAGACTTTAGATGTTATCACTTAGGTAATCAATTTTTATTTTCAAGATCAAACGCTTAAGCTAAAAATAAAAAACTTATTAACTCTGGTATGTTTTCTATACATGTTAGAAATACGACGATAGCTAAAATGGGTAAAGGAAGTCAAGTGATCTTGGTTTAATGGAAACTAATATCTTGATATTTAGATATTTAACGCGTGTTAGACGTTGAATAAGTTTATAATTGGTATTTACAATAAACGGGGTATACTTAATTTTGTAATTTTGTTCTGATCATTATCTTGGATGCCGTGCAAATATGCTAAGTCACTTAGTAAATTGATTTGAGTAACTTGTAAAGAATATCAATTCCATTATTTACTTCAGTAAAGTTGTTGCTAATGTACAATTACTTCAATAGTGTGTTGAAGAATTCCAATCTTTTGTAATATGGCATAGAAAATTTCAAGTTTGTTCCCATAAATCTTATCAATAGATAATGTATTACATAAAGACTTAATAAAATTTGTATGTCTATAGCACATAATTAAACTGTTACGTTTTTATTTTGCATATTGATATTACGAGGTTAATAACATTTATTATTTAAAAGGAAACTGTGGATCTCGTTCCCTTTGTGGTTTGGCTATGACGTCATAGCACCCGACCAAAGATAGAAACAATAGCTTTATACTACTTGATGTAAATGAACGTTTAATTTTAATACCTGTCAAACATTTTTGTAAAGATTTAAACATTAATAGCAACAGCAAAACAATTTTCTGTAAATAGTCATAAACTTAATGACCTCCAGGCAGTAAAAAATGTGGTTGTCATTTGGTTCACGAGAAGTAACATCTTGTGTATTAAAGTGACGAGATCAATGTGGAAACAAGTAGTACCTCTTTATAATAGGCAGTGCTTACTGAGGCGTTAAGTAAAATAACATAGAAAACTATAATGGTAACTTACACCTTCAAATAAGTAGAAAAGCTAAATATTATCAAAATTTCAGTAGTACAAGATAAGATTTGATATATAAGATGTACTTCATTGACAAGTATTCACTTAAATAACTAAAGGCACCTTTAAACAAGATAACGTTTTGCGATAACACGCTTTGGATTATATCATAAGAAGAATTCATAAAGTTCTGATAACATTTTCAATGTTTAAAAGAACTAAAATTAACAAATTAGCAGCCAAGGAATTATTTTTTACTATTATTTTAACTTATTATATAAATTAAGTTCTAACTAGCGTGCGTAGATAAAGTTTTTTTTTAATATAGTACTTATCTTACTTTGTAAACACAAGCAAGTGCTGATTCCTGAGATATAGATTAAACTCCTAGTTCATTAATCTGGTTTCAGGTATTTGACATTTGCATAATTACAATTTATTATCTGTGAAATAATTATTTGCTATAGCACGTGGAATCGTTCGGCAATTTATATATTACGTTTGAAATTGAGATCATAATAAAAAATCTCATAAAAGAAATCAAAACGAAATTATTGAGAATAATTTATTTTACGTTATATACGTAAGTAATAAATATGGCCTGTATTTTTTTGTACCTTGTCTTAACCACAATTCGCGATAACAAACCGCAAATAAATAAAAGTTATATTTTTGACACTGTATTCTGCAATGTTTTACCTTCTAAATATATTATTATTACGTTTCATCTTCAAAATAAAAACAATTAAAAATATTAACAAATATATAGTGTTAACATAAGTTTACTCTTAAAATGACTATTGCAGAGTTATTGTGACTTCTAAAATAAGCTATTTTTAATGTTTTAAACATGCTACAATATGAAAAGATTGATAATTATAATGCAAGTGCTCTACCATCTGAGCTACGCTCCCTGTTGAAATAATATTCAAAATTTACTAATCATCGGTTCTGTGAAAATATACAAAATAAATCACCTATTACGTTAAGAAAATGTTACTTCCAGTAACAGTAATTAATATTTAGACTCATTAAAAACTAACGCACTGATAACGATTAAATTAATTGTTGATATTCCCAAAATTATCAATGGCGATTTCGTAATATGTGATTATTATTATTCACTTTTTGTCTTGCCTTTCTGTTTGTAGGTTTGCTGTTAAGACTAAAAATGTAATGCAAATTGTATTTACCAACCGATAACCCAGTTTCAGTGGATTATAACGTTAAACGACTTGAAATTGCGTAGTTTCAATCCCCCATTTTGTTTGCATAAAACCATCGAGAGGGAGAGAGAGCCACCTAGCAAAGAGAACAGGAAGAGCTGCTTTTTATAGAAAAAAATGGGCGGACAAGCCGAAAGTTCACGTAATGAAAAATGATCACCAATCGCCCATGGACAGTCGTAATGCTCCTGGGATCGTTACTGTGTTGTTGACCTTGAAGAAAGAAGTTGTGTTTATTTCTTGAAGACCCCCTTATTTAAGTACAGTTTAAATACTATTTTTTAAATGTCGACTTAAATTTTAAACGTAATATAAAACACCTCACTTTTTTTTAAATAAAGTAATATTTTTTTTTATTTTGTATACGTTCTCCACAAAGTTAGGGAATTTTATTTTCTCTTAATTTTTTTTCAACTATTTGTTTACTTTCCTTACTATTTTCTTTCTAATTTACATTTTCCTTCTATTTTTCCTTATGTGCATGTGGTACTTTTGTTCTTTTAATACTTTTATATTCCTTTCTTTTTTCTTTACGTCTATCACTTTATTCTACTATTTAATTGCCTCCTCGATAACCGCTCTGTAGTATTTCAAGAATACGCAGCGAGTTTTGTCCACACTCATCAGAGAGGCGATGCTACTTGCCGTTATCTCCTTTCCAACCTCAATCTCACGTCGAGGCGCTGACGGCAAAATACGGGACATCAAGCCAGCAAGTGTAACACGGTCTGGTTCACCACGGGTCACAGATACACGCGGGACTTTCCTTCAGCTTGAATCTATGCAAGTATTCAGAGAATTCCTCGTGCCCAGTGAATATTTGGACCTAACACGTGTCCAGATCCACACGAAGAAGTAAGCGATTGGCCGAGGAGGCGTCCGGGAAAAATATCCGCGTTAAGTACGCATTATTGGATTTAGTCATAATATTATATACTAAACTATTTCAGATGAAGTCATACAAAGTGAAACAAAAAGCAAAAAAATATTTTTTTGAGTTATACAAAATTAATTGATTATATTCTTTGTTCCTTTACACCCATACAGTAATAATAATGGTTACATAAAAAATTAAAAATATATTCATACAACTTTATAGAACAAAATTAACGTTATAGAAAAAAATTAAATTTGAGGTTAATTCATTGGGTTTCTTATTTCCGATAGATATTTAAATGTTTTTGAGTACGTAGTCATAGACATTCATAAAAAACACGGATTTAATTAATTTATCTAGAGAAAAGTATTGATTTATTAATTTGAGGTGACTAAATTATTAAGATCAGTCATTCATTACATATTGAGAAGAATTTCCCGTCATAAATTATTTTTATTAAAATCATTTACCCTGTTTTATATTTATCACTTTTGTATGTTAATGTACAGTATAGAATCATAGCAATCCAGACTTTAATTTGACTTAATGATGATATCCTCAAACTTTCCGATACCTACGTTTTTTAAATTTTATTAAACTTCTTTTTTTTTAATTTTTATTAAGTTATTAATATGTTAGAAAATATAAAATCTAGAAAAACATTGTTTTTGTATATTTTCTTTGTTACCCTGAATAAAACACTACGCAATCTTAGTTGAAGAAATTATTGAAAAAGCCTGTCTATGAGGTCGATTGTTTCATATTCAGTAAGAAGAGTCAGTTTTCTTGGAGGAGAACGATTTGTGCGCCCTTTCCGACGGCGTCGCCCTGTTTCACTGCGGCCAGGGAGGCAACCACGCCGTCACGCGGAGACCGCACCACGTACTCCATCTTCATAGCGATTACCACAAACAGCGGTTGGCCCTTCACAACCTGTGATACATTTAAAAAATCACTTGACTTCTTTCTCTTATTTTGTATTGATTATAATTATTACTATATATAAATTATGTCACTGAAAAGAACCGATCGAGACATTAAGTACAATGTTAAATTAAAACCGATCAGAAGACATCAAACAAAACCAAGGTGATTTAATGGTTAAATAGACTAAGAGAAATACCAGATAAAACTAGTTTCAAACAAAGTTACTATATGGAAATGTTTAAATTTAAATAGATGTGGTTTAGTAACAAAGTTAAAACTAGATGTTGGAAGGACACGTTAATCTAGGTTCTGCTGAAAATAAGTGTTGTAGCAATTTGGTACAGCATTCTCCAAGTAAAAAACAAACCTTGTAATATCTTATTTTTTTTAGTCATGAATAAGCACCAGTCCTCAAGGATTTTTAAAACTAGTACTCTTGCAAATTTGTCATTACCTTATCTCCTGTGCTGACGAGTATTCGTTCTAAAACACCAGGTGTAGGTGAACTGGCGCTATTGGCGAAAACTGCTTCTGATCCGCTATTAGCCGATTGGTATTTTGGACAGGGTAGTTGTACTACAGTTTGCCCATTCTGGTAAAAAAAGATGAGGACATTGGTCGGTCACAAGGTGGTGAGGTATATGGTTTACACATAACATTGACCAAGCATCTGTATTTTTAGATTTAAGAAACTACTAAGATGATTATTTCTTATTCCGTTATTTTGTAGTTACATAAAAATTATTAAATTAAGGTCCAAATTTTTGTTAAAAAACAAAGTTAAATCTATGTGGTAATAGAAAGAGGACAATTACATTTTCATAACAGTACAGTGTTATTTAGGGTGACAAATACTATATTGTGCATGTTGCTTTGAAATAATGTTCCAGTAATTTCAGTAAATACAGCACTCTTTAAATCAGGATCACAGTAATGATTCGATATTCCTGTTTGGCGATACTAATAGAAACTGCAGTGGTATCTACCTAGACAGCTTGTTTATAGTAAAAACAATCATTTAGTATAATTAGTTTGGTGGCTTCCGCCCATAAAGAAGTGACACTATTTGTTCCTTTGTTCACTCATTTGTTCCTTCATGCTACAAATATTTACCTCATCATAAACATGCACTTCCTGATCAAATGTCAACAGCCCAACATTGCTCGTCTTGTCGTCAACCTTTGTCATCAATCGAATTCCTTGATCCGTAGACATGAGGATAGCTTCCACTTGCTTCCATTCACCATCATTCACTTGAACCCGGTACATGTTTGGTGTACTCCCATATTCAACATTTACTTTGACATCTAAACCATATTGAAAGTTATAAAATATATGGTTTTGAATCGGAAATAGTTAAAAATATTGTAATAAAAGGGAGAGTTTTTGTTATTTAAGCAAATATTTTTATTTTACTTAATTAAAGGTCATTAGAGATTAGATAAAGAAGAAAGTTATTGAATATCTTGTTACAAGCAATAATGCTTCCATGGCTTAG
>DWLS01000814.1:0-26250 GCA_018246255.1 Pachliopta kotzebuea
CCCCCGACCGCGCACGCGCACGCGCACGCGCACGCCTCCACGCACGTACGCACCAAAGCACTGCTACACGCCGGCATGTCTTCCTATTATGCGATAAGTCGATGAAGAAACTCATCACACATATAACTAATAATCTCAATTTTTGTATTAAACTGATACACATATATGGACCGTTTATTTTTAAAGTGGTCTAAGTACATTTTTGGGATTTTTTTTTATATATAACTAGTCCGCGTTTAACTTCTCAAAAAAATCCCATGTTTTGTACAACTTAAAATCGGTCGGTAAATCATATGATTTGATTGTATTTTAAAATCAACAAATATAGTAACCATTTTTTTGAAACAAAAATGGAGTTACACCACTTTCAAAATAAACGGTCCGTATTATATATTTTAAAAGTACTAAATGATTATGTCATATACGTCTAAAACGTTAAAAGTTATATATATGATTTATATATTTTTGTAGACGGCAGTCGCATGATAGTAAGGCATATCAGTGATGTATCAGTACAGGTAGTATATGGCCGTTTGCGTTGTGAGATGTAGTAACGGCAGGGCTAGTGGATGAAGGTGATAGGGCTAAGTCCTGCTGCTAATGGATATGGATTGCCTTCTTGACCTTACCCTTTCACTTAATAACATTTTCCGAAATGCGCACGACCTTTAATTTTGATGTTGTAATGCTTCACTTGATTATAAAAATGATTATGGGATAACGGTTTTTAAATGAGATAATTTTAATATTTTCATATTGTTTATTTTATTAACTTTTGATCAAAGGTGTGATGTAAGAATATTCTTTAAGTTTCATTAACAATGTAAAGTTTTCATTTGTTAATGATGTCGTGAGTACAACCTTAGTTATAATAAATAGCCCTAATATTCTCTCTGCTAGGATTGTGTACTTTTTCTTTAAGATTATTTATCTACCTCGTATTTAAGTGGGGGTTGGTGGTTGATAAACGTACACGAAATTTGTCGATCTCATTACATATCGGAATTCAATTAGTTTCCTTTACTGGAAGCTCAAGCAAAGCGAACTTGCGCTTCTTCACGACGTATATCGAGTACGACCGCCTTACAAACTATAACGGCTTCTTATAATGATAAGTTGGAAATGTATATATACGAGTATATATTTAGTATTCTAAACAGTTAATTTCGGCCTACTAACCTTCACACAAACGTATCTACACTTAATACGTAATACAATAAAATTGATAGATCTGTAAATATGTCTGCACGGATAAGTAGCTGTAGAATATGCTTTTGATGCTTCGTTTTTGTAAAAAAAACTTTTTTGTTTGCTTGTTTTTTATCACTTTAAAACGCTGAGGCTGTTGCTTGTTAACTATTATACACTGTGCATAAATTATCTTGTAACTTCACACTTATATCCTAAATAATGATAGCCGTATTTCAAAATTGCGCTTTCATACTCCTATTTTTACTAAAATTTTCTATTTTAAATATTACGCTTCCTGTATGTTTACCGAATCAATTTTCCCTGACTTTGATGAATTTTTTTTGTATTTTTCTACCATTACATATATTCTCTTAAAGTACTACTTAACCTTTCTTATTATTAATCTTAATAAAAATAGATTTGATCTATTCCCTGTCCTTAAATAACTTATTTTACATAGTAAGTATCTGCACATTTCCCCGTTATCGTTATTTTCTCGCTTTAAAGTGTTTAATGATTTTGACACAGAACACAGAGCCTTTGGACTTCTCGTTCAACCCTGAGTACGAGCCAGAGTTCAAGTTTTTTGACTCATCGCTGCTGGAGGCGGTGCGCCGCGGAGACCAGCACGTGCACGATTTCTTTCGCCTGCTGGCGCTCTGTCACACCGTCATGCCGGAACAAAAAAACGGACGTCTTGAGTATCAAGTAGGTACTTAATAACACTCGACTTATCTAAACTATTGCCTTTTTGCTATGAGACAGCTAATCATTTATCATCAGATTTTTTTATGCTCATTTCGTTGAATAATGAAAGTCATATCCATACCCACGTATTATTTATTTATACTTTTTTGCACAAACAAAACAAAAGAAACAAAACATGTATAAGAGTACATTACAATGGATGGAATGGATGTATTATTACAAATAAATATTAAAAAATATTATTTTAATGATTAAAGCAGAAAAAAGTTTATTGTCCGGGTCAAGTCGGTTTTAAACCTTGATTAATATGCACACAATTTTAGAACATTCACACTCTCAATTTTAGAATATTCTTATAACATAATAAATCATGAATTGGACTCCGTATAAGATTTTTTATTATTAAATTTCTTAATAAATCTTCAGGCACAGTCACCGGATGAGGCGGCGCTGGTGTCGGCAGCAAGAAATTTCGGTTTTGTGTTTAGAGAACGCTCGCCTAATAGTATTACAATAGAAGTAATGGGTAAAACAGAGGTAGAGTATTACACATATATACATATATTATCAGCTGAAAGACGCTCACTGCTGAGCATAAGTTTCTCTCGGGAAACGCCGTCCTAAATCTGCTGTTCCAGCATCAAACGATATCCATGCTCGTAGATCGTTGGTTCATATGACTATTTATTAAAATATAAGCAGCGAAATTGGCTTAGATTTTAAGTACATCAAACTAGGCAATGCATATTTTTAAGTGGCGTAAATAAGTAGTCTTGATTATTTCCTTGATAAAAGAGGGCGGGCTTCTCTACGGAGTCTGACGAAAAGGAGAGTGCGATTTATGATTGTTTACATTGCCACTTTAGCTTTCATTCAGTCAGAAACCTTTTCGTTAATTAATAGTGAATAATCAATTATTTGTGAAATCCTTAATAACATTTCCTTTGTTACAGGTGTATGAGTTGTTGTGTATATTAGATTTTAATAATGTTAGAAAAAGAATGTCCGTGATATTAAGAAAGGACGGTGAGATTAGATTATACACGAAAGGTGCTGACAATGTTATATACGACAGATTAAAAAGTGAATGTCAGCAGGAAGTGCGGTCCAAAACGCAGGAGCATTTAAATGTAAGTGATTTGTTTCTATTCACAACATTTACAATTTAACACAAGTTAATTTTGAAAAATTTACTGATGATTGGACCTTGTATATCAAACAGGTAGGTAGTAATACAGCGCCTGTTTCTACATCTAAACACTTTTGTTGGGACTTTACAATGTTCAGGTTTAAAAAGCACTGTAGTTGGTAAAATTGTTGTAGTAACACGACTTGTCTTTTGTGTTTTGAATGCAATGTGGTGTAATGTATATCATCTAAAGAAGCAGAATCTCATTATAGGCGAAGGGTATCATCTATCATTAAATGAACGTTTCATCTTTTTTTAAAAAAAAACAAAATATTTGTCAAATGGCATTAAAGCAAACATGCAGCCAGAGGCTGACACAAGAAACTGTGCTTAGTAGAAGACGCTGTATTTTATGTATACAATCACTGCGGCATGTGGGCTTGTAATATATAATAAGCTATTATATTTCAGTTATTCCAGATTAAATAAATCTGTTGAAAATTGGTCAACGTTTTTCGTTATATTTGTTGGTACATTTTACAGAAATTCGCCGGCGAAGGTCTGCGTACCCTGGCACTCGCCTGGCGGCCGCTGGAGGAGCGCGGCTTTGCGGAGTGGAAGCGCCGCCACCAAGCCGCCGCGCTGGCGCTGCGAGACCGCGACGAGCGGCTCGACGCCATCTACGAAGAGATCGAAACCGATCTACTGCTCATGGGTACAACAACAAAATCAACCTTACCACTCAAATCGGAAGACATAAATTTTCACACTGAATCCTATATCTAACATTTTATAATGTGTTACAGGTGTGACTGCCATTGAGGACAAACTACAAGACGGTGTTCCGGAAACCATAGCAAACCTAAGTATGGCTGGAATGAAAATATGGGTTTTAACAGGCGACAAGCAGGGTAAAAAAATGTTTTTTTATTTATTTCTTTATTTAGGACACTTTCTTTGTTCATTTTAAAAATTTTCTGTTCCTGTAGTATAGGTATTGTACCTATTGGTATTACTAGTGCAGACATGTTAAACACTCTTTACCACGAGGTTTAACAATTTATGTCTCAGTGTGACTAGCACAACATATAGTGTATGTCATCCTAGCACAACATTGTCTTGTTAATCTCGTGTAACAATTTAATAAAATAGATATATGATTAAAATCGGAAAATAACAAGGAGTTGGTTTAATTTCAGAAACTGCGATCAACATTGGTTATTCGTGTCAGTTGCTGACGGACGACATGGCTGAAGTGTTCATCATAGACGGCATCTCCCACGACGACGTAGATCGGCAGCTCGCGAAGTGCAGGGACTCTATCAGAGTCGTGAACACCTTTTTACCATATGGTAAACACTTGCCTATGTTATTTCAAAGGCCTAACACTATTTTTACACTCTTTTTCTGGTAGGTCTCTGTACCTAAAAACAATCTAGATAAATAAAAATAACAGTATGTAAATGTTGCAGTGTTTATTTATTTATACTTCTTTTGCACAAACATTTATCGCTCCAACTAGTGTCACATAGCCACTGGCTGCAGTAGCATTAAAAAAAAAACAAAAACATTTCCAGGATCGTCAGAGGCGAAGAATTCTACCGCGAACGGCGGCGCCAACGTCAGCCGTCCATCACCAGGCCGCGCCGCCAACGTGAAGCTGAACGCGCCGGCTGTCTCCGTCGTCACATTTAGGTGGGAACATAACTCACTACCGCCCCACAGGTAGACACCGACGGCTACGCTATATAAACGCTCGCCTACCGCTACCGCATCACGTGGACAACTACAGGGCACCGTCATATACACTTTGCTACAATTGTAAAGTCAAATTGTTACCCTCGTTACAAAAAGTGGGTCAAAAAAGAGTTATATATGTCTATTTGATGAAGGTCAATTTATCTAACTCAAGTACATTTAAAGTTAGTCCTTATTTACGAATTTTACTTCGGCATTGTACTGTAGTTGTTCACCGTGCGCGCCTTACTATCCCTCGGTGATGTCTATTTCTTCCTACCCGCAAGTGAAAGCTTGCATTTAGAACAGGCAAAGTTTTCTTCTTTTGTGTGTGTGTGTTGCTTGTGTTTTTACAGTAATAATATTGGAAAAAGGTTTATTAAAATTCGTTGAAATATTTCTTACAGATATTTGTTTATTGTACAATTCCTAGTCAGCCGATAGACGTCCACTGCTGAACATAGACTCCCCTAATAGTTAGGAGATTTGTGCCATCTCCCTACCATGCTGGCCTAATGTGGGCTGGTGGGGAGCCAGAGGTTCGTTTGTTGATTAGCAAGGCGCACCGTATCCAGGTGAGATTGTCTTGGGTCCTGTGAGGTGTTTTGTGGAACTCCTTACACCCTTTTTTGTATAATACCAGTAAGAATATTTGTATATGTGTATTTATACATACATTAACATCACTTCTTCTGTAGCCAATATTTACTGCAATTTAAAAAGTTCTCTATCATATGCTTTACACTATGAACTAATATAATTGTTGTTGTGTCTAAATATTTGTTTAACTATAATCGATTACCCGCTTAACTGTAAATTAGTGAAAGCTGCGTACTGAAGAACTAATTGACAGATAGTTGTCTCTTAGTTTCGCTTTTATTTAATCTATCAGCAGCATAAGCACGTCTTTAGTTGGAACGTTAGTATTTAGGATGTGTTTCCCCGGGTTTCTTATAAAGCATAGTATCATGGGCTACCTCTGATGCTGTTTTGAACAATATAACTTACTTAACCATAACTACCCCTCATGATGCAACTCATCAAGCATTTTGCAAACGTGCGCCAGTGAAAGTTGCAAAATAACTTTTATTCGATCACCAGTTCATTAATACTGCGGATCGATATCCCAAAAATTACATAAGAGGTGTGATGATCGTTGCTTGTCTGCAGCAACGAGTACAGCGCGGGTGGAGCCTGCTCGCTGGAAGCGCAGGAGCACTGCAACGACGACGCGAATGGTTTCGCGATCGTCGTCAACGGGCACTCGTTGGTGCACTGCTTACACCCGAAGCTGGAGGAAAAGTGAGTATACTAAGGAGTGAGAACAGTAATCTAAAGTATATATTGATACAGTATTATCAGGCCGTTGGAACCCTATTTTAAGGAGGGTATTTGTCTCGAAGAAACATGGTCTCTGTCCCCTCTGAGTTATAAAAGAAACCCACATATACTAAAAATAACAGCTTATGTTAAAATGACACGTTCCTGTCCCATCTCTCTATACTACCAGTCGTAAATAGGTTGAGAATTACGAAAAGTACTAGTATTCCTTCTGTTTAATAAGGCCCCCATTCTACAATAAAGTTTTGACATAAAAAAAATGTTTTACAGATTTTTGGACGTAGTGTTACAATGTCGATCAGTAATATGCTGTCGTGTGACACCACTACAAAAGGCGATGGTGGTGGAACTAATCAAGAAGAGTCGCAAAGCAGTTACACTGGCAATCGGTGACGGTGCAAATGACGTTTCCATGATTAAAGGTAATATAAGACTTGTTGGATTATTAACCTCTTTTTTCTCCATAAGTTAAAGTCGGAAAGCTTCATATGATATATGTATGATTATATTGTATTTTTTTTCAATTTTTTATCACCTTCACTTCCGAAAAATGGGGGCATTGTATCCGCCTTTTTGTTTATTGTATATCCCTCATATATTTTATTCTCTAATGTTTTGTTTGTTGCAAAAGAAGAATAAATAAATATGTATATGTACTTTGTTACAGCGGCTCACATCGGCGTGGGTATATCAGGGCAGGAGGGCATGCAGGCGGTGCTGGCGTCTGATTATTCGATAGCTCAGTTCCGATTCCTCCAGCGGTTGCTGCTCGTCCACGGCCGTTGGTCTTACTATCGCATGTGCAAGTTTCTACGATATTTCTTCTACAAGAATTTCGCATTCACAGTCTGCCACTTCTGGTTCGCGTTTTTCTGTGGATTTAGCGCACAGGTAAAGAGAATGAAGACAAAAATTATGTGAATGAAAAAACAGTGTGTACTACATAAATAGTTTCACTTCAGACGGTGTTCGACGAGATGTTCATCTCCGTGTACAACCTGTTCTACACATCCCTGCCGGTGCTCGCGTTGGGAGTTTTCGAGCAGGACGTGTCCGACGCGACTGCTCTCCAATTCCCCAAGCTGTACGCGCCGGGGCACACCAGCCAACTGTTCAACAAGACTGAGTTTATCAAGTCAACGCTCCACGGGTGCTTCACTTCGCTTGTATTGTTCCTCATACCTTACGGTGAGAAAATAAATGTTACACACCTCCATTGTCAATGTTATATTAAAATAACTGCCCGGATCATGTTCTCGCTGCGGGTATTTAGAAACTTCTCCTACAGTGTGATAATAAAAATTACTTATTTATCCAAGATGCTGACCATGTAACCATGTGCATTCTTTAAGTTTCATCAGAATTTTGTAGTATCTGTTTATATATTTAATGTGATTGTCCAGGTACTTACAAGGATGGCTTGGCACCAGATGGGAAGATTCTGTCAGATCACATGCTGTTGGGCAGTGTTGTTGCAACTATACTAATCATTGACAATACCACACAGGTAATAATAAATTGGCTCTAAGTAAACCGATGCAGTATTGAAAAGATAAGTTAAGCAAGACTATCACTGTATAGTTAGTCATTCAGTCTCTAACTGAACGGCTGTAACAATTTTGTAGCGCAGTTTAGGATGATGATATTCATTGCACCATAGAGCGCTTGTTGAGTCAGGACCAATGTTAAATTCCGTTACTCCAGTAATTTCACTAGCTATAGTAAATTTTTTGTGTGGAGTGTTTCGAAGTGTTATTAAATATTAGGTAAATGTTTATGGGGCTTGTTTATCGCAGATCGCTCTTGACACCACGTACTGGACGGTGTTCAACCACGTCACAATATGGGGCTCGTTGGTGTCGTTCTTCGTGCTCGATTACTTCTACAACTATGTAATCGGGGGTCCATACGTCGGTTCGCTGACGGTTGCGCTCACGCAGGCTACCTTCTGGTTCACGGCCGTACTCACGGTAAGATTTCCTCGCAATTATTATTATCTTATTGATTTCCACTTGTACATATACACCTTCTCCAATGATCTCTGCACCGATTTTATTTATATATCGCCACACGCGCACATTGAAGCACTAGCAATTATTTCTTGATACATAAATACTATAAAGCACCAAGAAAACTGAAACATTGTTTTTTCCACTTTACTGTTTAACGGCAGAAGAGAAGGCTAGTAGGAATAAATACTACTTAGTCATGATAATGCTGTCATATAAACATACTGTATTACTAACTACTAATAAACTTTACTTGTGGCCCCAGAATGAACTTACACAGATGTCAACTGTAAAATGAAACCGCTAAGTTATAGTGATAAGACGGCAGTTGAATATTTATTTTTGTGCAGATGATAATCCTGATGGTGCCGGTTGTGTCGTGGCGGCTCGCGAGCTCATGGACGCGGCCGACGCTGGCGGAGCGGCTGCGCGCGCGGCAGCGGTGGCGCGCCGGTGCGCCCGCGCCGCGCACTCCGTCCGCGCGCCGCGCGCGCCGCTCCGTGCGCTCGGGCTACGCGTTCGCGCACCAGGAAGGTTTCGGCCGCCTCATCACCTCCGGGAAGATAATGCGTCGCATCCCTCATGCGGACGCGGCGCTCTCTGCCTTAGCGTCTCTGCCGGGGAAGTTCCACCCCCGTCCGACTACGCCACCCCCATCGCAGACGTCTTCGCAGTCGCCCCCTTCGCCGCCCACTCCGCCTTCGCCGCGAGCTCCTAAACAGGACTTGGATTCGGTTGACTTATGAACGACCGATTGATAGACGGTCGTTTGCGGACAATTTATACGTGAACTATAAGCGTGCAGTGGAATATGTAGCCTTAATACAGCAATACGTGAGCGAGAAGTGTATATTAATTGTAACATGTGTTCTTAAGACGTTGGGGATGAGAGCGTGGTCCATGGAAGCGCGTGCTCTGGGGTTACATGAGTATTCGGCATGTTTGTGTGTTTGATTTATTAAAGCGGGAGAGTGTGATGATGATGTTAATTTTATAAATAGGCGGCGTTATTGCATTAAAACATCCGATTCGTAGACGGATTACCTCAGTATTGTATTAAAGATCTCCGGAGGTCC
The DNA here is from genome assembly GCA_018246255.1 of Pachliopta kotzebuea. Classification (NCBI taxonomy): domain Eukaryota; kingdom Metazoa; phylum Arthropoda; class Insecta; order Lepidoptera; family Papilionidae; genus Pachliopta; species Pachliopta kotzebuea. Next base: position 9,192 of record DWLS01000814.1, read on the forward strand.
GGCCGCGGGCCGTGCCCATTTGTACTTACCACCATCGACCACCGGGGCCACCACGCGCCGACCTGTTCACAGTCACTGACATCTCCACTATAAGTAGGTGTTCTTCAATGAAAAACAAAAAGACGAAATGTACAATATAAGAATGCGTTGTTTGTAAATATGTCAGAAGGTTACAAACGAGAAATACCTTTTTTTAATTAGACGGCACAATGTCGTCGAAACTCATAATGTGATAAAGTTAATAGATTTAAATAATTCGTATTATTGCCTATATTAAATTATATTTGTTGATCGAGAGTATATATTGATAGATATTTATTACGATACATACTAAGAATTACTCTTTTATATCGGAAATGTAGTTATTTCGTAATGTTCCTTTGTATGTGTAGAGGTAGCTCCGTTGATTGCGCGCACGACCCTGACAAAATAAACAAAATGAAAACATGGAGACAATATCCCGCGTCACGATCACCCCGCGACATGCAACGTAAGCGAAGCGTGTACACTGTGCGTGTACAATCACGAAAGTAATACCAACAGATTGTTTCGCATTTTGTTCACAACAATGTAATATTCTTCAAATTAGATTTCCGTTTATTACTGTATTACCAGTTTTATTGTTTTTATTTAAGTCTCTGTCTCCTGCGTTTACAATCTTAATAAAATGTGCATTTATAAATTTATCCAGAGAAGTGTGAACAGTAAAAACGCCACACTTATATAATGTACCGGCCGATACGATCAATCTACGAAATTCACTAACATATGCTATAAAATGAGTATAGAAAAAAACAAAATGTTTAATAAAAAAATCTGTTAGTGACGGAATTTTTTATGATTTTTAATGACATCTTAAATTTATACTGAAATTTATCTAATATACATTTGTCTCAATAATTGTTAACTTTTATGGTTGAAATGATAACATGAGCGCCATGTGGTTGTTACAATGCGAGTGTTGATTTTTATTTTCTTAAAATAGAAAATTGATACTGCGCAACTAAATACTGTTGATTTGTGACCGAGCCACAAATAGTTACACTTTATTGCCACTTCAAACATATCATCGCGCAGACGTAAAAGTATGGTGAAAGAATTGTGGTAGACTAAAATCATGTGGCGTTTTGACTGTTAAAGATAAAATTTTGCTTTTGAATCGATTTTTTTATTAAAAAAGTAATACTCTATTTGTTCTTATTTTCCTCCTCTCGATATCCCGGAAGTAAGGTATTAAACAAAATTAAATATCAATAAAGGAAAACTAAGAAGTAAGAAAAAATGGAAAATACTAAAAACAGAGAAGATGCCTCGGGTGACCTCCAACTGGCAAAGTCCGGGGGGACTCGGGTGGCAGTTTACACGGACCCGAAAGCCATTTGACTAAGATTTTCTCCCCAAACGGCCCAAACATGAAAACCCTGATAAGGTTCTCATACTTGCACTGTTTGCGGCTGCGCCGGCTATGCTTGAGATGCCCTGAAAAATAATATAAGTAATAAACAGTTAAATAAACGACAAAATCTGTTAAATCTAGTTTTATTAATTATGCAATTTTTACATTCTCAAAAGTTGAGTGAGAAAGAAGAGAATGTCTTGTGTATAATCAAATGAATTCGCGTATTGTTTACAAACATATGAATATATGTACTTATCACTAATATTGTTAGCTTTTCATTTGGTTCTGGATGTTATCCTTCACTTTGGCGTAAAGCGTTTATTGTCCCAGTGCATAAGATTACAAATCCCTCTTTACCTTGCCATTTTCGATCCATATCTATACTTCCATTCCTATCCAAAGTAATCGAGGCTTGTGTACATAAACAGTTATCATATTTTGTATATCACAACAATTTATTGAGTCCCTTTTAGTATGGATTTAGACCTAGCCATAGCACCATTACGGCTCTTCGTAAAGTTACTGGTGTTATTAGGGCAGGCATAGAAAACACCGAGGTCACTGTACTGGTTTTGATTGACTTTTTAAACGTTTTTAACACCGAGCATGATTTACTACTACAGATTCTTTCCTAGTCTATGATCTCGTCCTCAGCTACAGATTGGTTCTCTACCTATCTTCGAGGACGCCAGAAAATGGTTCAAATTAATGAGACCTAATGAAACAGGTGTAGCCTTAAAGCAGGAGTACCTCAAGGCGGTATATTATCTACTATATTATTTTCTTTATTTATAAATCTCATTACTTCTGGTCTTTAATGTGCGTGTCATCTATATGCTGACGATTTGTTGTAGTACGCACAGGCGAGTGTGGATAACGTAGGCGCTGAGGTCGACATGATTAACGAAGACCTAGAGTATATCAAAGGTTGGTCTCAAAAGTTTGGATCGTTTGTAAACCCTTCTAAGTGTCAGGCCATCATAGTGGAGAGCAATCGAACTATGCGTAAACTGAACTCAACAGTATTACCGTCGCTAATATACGTTTATCCTATAATAAAACTATCACTATCGGTTAAAGATCTGGGTCTTCACATAGATTCCACTCTTAGTTGGCAGCAACAAGTAACGAGTGTTAGCCGTAAAGTAACCGGTACTTTACGAGCTCTCTATCGTCTGAAAAATTTTCTCCCGCCCAAGACCAAAGCGACGATTGTGCAAACTTTCATTTTCCCAATGATTTAATTAATGACGTATGCTATTTTGACCTGAATACAGACCTTCTCAATAAATATGACCGCCTTTTAAATAACTGCATTCGATTCATTTTTAACCTTCGTAAGTATGATCATGTATCCACGTTTTGTTCACAGCTAAAGTGGTTGCCTATCCCTCAGCGGCGAAGTCTGCGTTGTCTCAACACACTGTTTGCTATTCTGACATCTCTAAAACCACCTTCTTATCTCACCTCTTACTTTACGTTTCTAGGCTCTAACCACAATAAAAATCTCTGCTCAACTAACAACCCGCTTCTTTTATGCCCTTCGCACACTTCTGATGTCGTCCACTCCTTAATCCAATGTAATCTTTTTTGGAATGCGCTGCCTCTCTAAATCAGAACAATTACCAAGCGGAACATCTTTAAATCAAAAGTCCGGGAGCATCTCTTAAATGAAGTAATGGTCGTGTCCACATAAATGAATTTTTACGTACCGATATACTTTTGTTTATTTTTTTTATTATGAGTATATTATGTATTATTAATATATCTAAATTAAGTATATTATATTTTCTTTATGTATCTAATTTAATGTTGTGTATGTACTGTGATATATTTTTATATTATTTTCATACACCTTTTATTTCAACTGCTCAATGCACCTTCCTTCCTCATAATATCTCTGGACCATCCAAGGTAGACTGTGAGATAATGTCAATAGCATTAAGCCGCCTTTACACGAAGTGTAACAAGAAATAAATAAATAAATATGTTGTGTATTAATATTTGCATAAATATAAGAAATTATTATATCCACTATAATGGACCCTGTGCAGTTCGCAACCAGTTACAATACTTTATCCATTATTACCTGTAAAAGTTTTAGCCACGGCAACATATTTTATAATGTCATAATCAAAAGAAACAAATTTTGAGGTTATTCCTGTCTGATCTAAGGATGTTTCAGTACCTAGTAACAAATAAATAACAAAGTCTTTTATAAACAATTTGACAGGAAATAAACATGAGTGAATATTATAACGTAGTACCGTGGCGAAACTGTAAAGAGTGGAATAATGTCTACGAAAATCTCTTTTCACCAACTTCTTCCAATTGCACCAAAGAGGAAGCTCTTAAATGGTTACTTATTTGGAAGGCGAGAGGTCCATTCTTACCTTCAGGAATTGAGTCTACTTTAACTCTGCTGGAAGTGCATATACATGATATCAATAATGTTGATACAGATAATGATCAAATGATCCGTTTAGCTTACTCAACTGCCTTGATGCGTTTTGTAAATCATATGCTAGAATCACGAACTGCTAAAGGCAGCAGCTTGTATAAAGCCGCGAAGAACTTGGGTGTAGCCGATTGGATCGTAGACTTGCGTCATGATACCGCACATGGTAATAGTTTGCACTCAGTAGAACTGCTGAGAGAGGCAACAATAATTAGCTTAGACTGGCTGAAAACTAATTATTGGGATAAACATAAAAAATTTGTGAAGGACTATGTCATTGTAAGTGAGAATGAAATGGCAGAAAATGATGAAAAAATAACAACTCTGATGAATTTGTATATTTCATTGAGTATTTGTGCACACTCTAGATTTAATATCAAATGTATAGCTGATATACCCGACAAACATATGAGAGAATCAATTGTAAATGATATTCATGATCTATTTCATGACATTTTTGATTCATCTAACTTAAATGAAATGTCAATTAAATCACTTATTCATTTACTGAATGTACATTCCAAGCGTCTACTTAAATCTAAGAATTTGAATATGAAAGTAAATGGGGCTTTGCTTGGTAAAGACTCATTATTTCTCTCCTTGGAGTTATTGAATTTTTTTAATAGTGGTTATTCAAAGGAAGCTACTAGTCTCCATAAACATTACATACATTGTTTTAAAGTTTTTTTAACATTTTTACACATGAATGATTTGTTACAAGAGTTTATACTAGAGCTTGTAAACATTACACACCGCTGCGATGAGGACAGCCGTAAACGTTGGTTAGCTGCTTTGTGGGTATCAGAAATATTAAAAGCATTGAAGAAATGTAGTCAATTTGCTGACAAAATGAAGTAAGTATATAAAATAGATTTGTTTTGCATTATACTAGCAACTGAGAAAACAAGATGCAGTCGAAAATTACAATTTGTTTTGGCGATTCATTAAATTCTAATCTGATTTGAGCTTTCCTTATCTGCACTGTTGTGGCGGGTGTGTTTCTTTCACTAATTTAATATTAATAGTTTCAGTGTCATTTTGATGTTACATGTCTAAAATTTTCAAGATTTTTATGAAACATATTGAACTCTGCAGATTTGATTATAAATACCTGGTGATTTGTAGTATTTCAAATATTTAAAAGATTGCCTACCTTCAAATCAAATTGTTTATAATTTTGATATTTTAATTTGTGAGTAAATCATCTTCTTTGTGATAATAGTCCATAGTTTGTTCCACAGGCTATCTATCAATTGCCTAAGAAAGTCCCATCAAAGTTTAATAGACAAGTTTTTAGTTTATTTAGATAAGCAGAGTGTATTTGTATTCATTAATAAGATACCTCTGTTCTCTTTTACAGGAAACGGCAGCATTCTAAATTGAATAAAAAGAAGAAGAAAGAGCTCACTACTTTATTTTATCACTGGTTTCCTAATGAAAAAGGCTGTGGTCTCATGTTAGATTTATTTAAACCTGTACCCGCAGACTTAAGTGATATAAACTTTGTAAAACCAATAATCTCCACTTACAATGAATACCTCACTTACTTCATACAGGATATGCTTAATCTATTAAAGCCGCAGCTGCCTCCAGTGACATTTAAAAAAATATGTGATCTCGCTAAACTGATAGCATCACCAAACAAATTTTCCTCAAATTTTGTTGAATCTAAAATATTTACAGTGGACGATGTAAAGATTGCAACAGATGATACTGAAATCATTGATGTTGATAATTTCAATTCAAAGAATGAAAATGTTGATGTTGGACGATCTAATTCAGAAGAACAGATTTTTGGAGTTTGGCAGTTAGTGTCCACCGAGCACGATTGGTCAACTTGTCCAATAGGTGCAGTGCCGTGGGAAAGTGAATGCGGCATACAAGAGACTGAAGCGAATCCACACGTTGATGAACCAATGGATATAGATGTTATTTAATTAAAAGCCATTTCTACAGCAATTGTTTATTTATTTTTTTAATATTTGTATACAGTTTAATGGTTTGGTTATAATTCATTGTATTTGACATCGTAGATCCCTAAAGTGATATATCATACATGTTACTTAACTAACACTATACATAATACAGATTATAATCAATTGAATACGGAAACGTTAAAAATCGCTTTAAGAAAATATAAAGAGATGCTGAATTGGTCCGTGGTGAATATGAAATATATTTACCCAATAATATCTACAATAGGACCGTTTTTAATTTTTAAAACGACCGCAAGCACAACTGCGGCCTATACAAATGTTAACATTAAATAATTTGGTACAAATGTGATCTCTGTTTAATGCATAATAAAAATCAAATCGTACAACTTGAACCTGTTGAAAAGATTACACGATAATAAGTTGTATGATAGCAAAAGTACATAGTTTAATAAAAAATAAAACAGTAGCAGTATAATAATATATTTACAGAATCCAGAATGGACCGCGAACTTATCTACACGCACACATCTCGTCGACTTCGCCCGAAGTCGCATTGCACATATCAATTAAAAATCTACATAACTTAATACATCCAGTACGAGTATATCTCCAAACACGGCTCACAACAATATCAAAATAACTGGACTTAATAACGTTGTAATGATAAAACGATTACTAAAATTAGGCGATTAAGTTACACTACAACTAGACACAAAACGCCGAAAGCAAACTAGCGAAGGCACAGTACAGTATAGACCAAATGCTACACAACCACAAAGTACATACACATACACTTACAGCAACTTTGTTCGCGGAGAAGCCGACGGCTCAGCGATCAACATTCATGTGTTGCCATGCGACAGGGTTGAGATTCAATTACAAAAGCAAATACACACCTTAATTAAACCAATTCATAAGATTTCACATTCACAGTACGGTTCGTTGTCTGAAGGAAATATTTATACTATACACATTAAGTTTGTGACTTAAAGATACATTCAATTGCTTAACAATAGACAGTCTTTTAGATAATAATAGAGAAAAAAAAACAAGCAAGGTACCATCGGTTAAGTTAAATCTACTGTCACGTGAACGATTCACACGCAGTTATAAGTGATGGTGATTAGAATGAAATGTTCGTATTACTGCTACAGACTTGTGATGCATCACCTCCGCACGAACTGGCGCTGGTGTTAACTCACCAGTGAATTAAAATCACACAGAGCAAGAGAAATTAATATTTTATTAATAGAAATAAGAGAAATATTAATAAACATAATAAAACAAGCATTTATTTCTGTATAAGTAACATTCACCATAACAGGCAACACCTAAACTATACGCTATTCAATGAATACCTCATTACGTTTCCATTCGAATCTTATCTACATCGAAGAACGAATGAACGAACCGTCCCATAAATAATTGCAAGTGGCAACATCGATATGAACACAACAAGTGCAAAACGCGCTGAGGAAATTTTAACCATTCAATTACAACATAAACAACTGTCGACAAATAAATACATATATGGCTTAATTAAAAAAATACAATCACAATTAGATCCATTTGTAATCGCACAATAAATACACGCGTCTATAATCTCATAATAGTTTTTTTTATATGGTAATACTAATATGTACCTCGAATGTAATCACTAGGTGGGTACGCAGTATTAAGCTCTTTAAAATATTAAAAACAATATTAAATATAAAAATAAAACAAGTCTTCATGTTTTTCGAAAAATAATCTATTTCTACCTCACCCTCATTAATAGAAAACTCCACATTTAATGATTCAATCAAACTTGTTTTCTGTGAAGTGATGATGATGGTGAGAATTCTACCAGGATCTGGCTGTCATTCAATGCTGATGCGATATTAGTTGTATAAAAGGGTGGCCGAAGAAAAAGCATCTTACCATCAACGTGAGAACAGAAGTAGATTTCCATTCTGCAAGCGATCATTCCACAGCGAGGCAAGACATAAAGAGAGTTACCGTTTAATATGTACTTTCACATTTCAATGATAAAAAAAAAACATATAATTAAATGTAGTAAAAAAACAAATTTACTTTTACACTCACATCGTGTATATATCTTATCAACTAACGACAAACAAACAAACATATTTTAATGTATATAATTGTATTTACTCTTCAAATTGTTAACATATAATATCACGGTTAAACTATAAAATATTAGTGATTCACGTTTAAAATTAACTGGACACCGATTTTAAAGTGTTTACATAATAAAACTCAAAATATCAAAATCTCTATCTCGTAGTACAGATTTTAAGGTTATAAATGAAAATCAGTCTAGAATTATTGAGCTTTTTATAAAATAAACATAATGGTTATTTCATTATGTAACAGAATTCATAGATATATAAAAAAAATCTAATTCAGATTTTTTTCTAAAGATTGAGAAACCTTTTTTTCTATCAATTTGCATTGTATACATTTAAACGAAAATTAACAGCCCATATTACATCTGGGATTCGGAGTAATCTCTCACATGAAGTTGAGGTCATCATTTCAACACACTGATTAAATGTAAGTGCCAACTCACACTTGGCCGTATACTAGGGTTGTTATTGCGTGTTAGTTTCATCACGATTCACCACCAGCTCAGGAGCGGTGGGGATCGAACTCGCGACTCTCCATACAGCTTACAACCGCCTTACAAATTGAGCAGTAACGGCTTCAATTTTGCATTGTAATAGGTGCAGTGTAAGAGGTCCCACACGGCACACAGGACCCCAAGCCAAACTCACCTGCTAGTGCAGCCTGCTAATCAACAAACGAGGCTCTGACTCCCCACCAAACCACTTTGAGCCAGGGCTGTAGGAGATGACCCAAATCCCCTCACTGTTGAGGAAGGCCCATGTCCAGCAGCGGACCTCGGTTGATGTATTGTAAAATTATTATAAATTCTTAGACTTAAATCATACTTAACAAGCAAATGATGGTGATTGAGTTCACCAGTTCTTCTGATCTTCATCCAATGGTGAAAGAACGATGTGAGAAATTTTTGTGGAGAACTTCCATCGAGTGATGAGGAGACATTTTTTTGTACATTTGCCGGTTTTTCAATAACCACGCGGCCGTTGGCCCTGGTTGTGGATGCGACAGTCACCGTTTTTGTGGTGGAACTCGTGATGTACTACACCATGATGGGGTCGTCGGAGGAGAGCTGCCGGTGGAGCAGCCGCTGAGAGCGGAGAGAGGCGGAGCCGGTGCTCAGGTCGTCGGTGCTGCCGAACTCGCCGTCGTGGTCGGTGGTGGACAGCAGGTCGTCGTCCGACGTCGCTCTGATGATGAGATATAGAGAGAGTATTAATAGATGTCAAAAATCTCTCCTAAATATATCATTCAAGTAAAATCTATAAAAACTCTTTTACTGGTGGTAGGTCTCAATTGACAAATACCGTTTAGGTGAGTACCAGCAGCTCCTATTTCTACCTCCAAATAGTAATGTGCATACATTACTGTGTTCCGGTTTGAAGGGTGCTGTATGCTAGTGAAATTACTGAGGTAACGAGACTTAACATCTAACGTCTTAAGCGACGAGAGCAACGTGATGCTGTGTTCATCTTAACCAGTGCCTTGTTATGGGCATCTTGCTCGTCTCGTCGAATAAAAAAAAATCAGAAAAAAGGTAGTATCTGTTAATTCTCCTGTGGTTTACCAGTTCGTAGTTTAGATAGGAAAAAATTTGTGCCATTTTACAAATTAGTAAATTGGTCCAGCCGTTTTACAGCACCAATACTATTAACAGTGTTCAGGAGTTTAGCATACCATCCAATCTTTAATTCAATTGATAATTAAAGAACTTGCATCCTTCATCACTAACTAGTCAAGCGGATTTGGAAAAACTCGCCAATCAACTTCACATATCCCTGGAATCGAACTTGGAACTTTGTAACACAGTTTACAACAGACTTTTTTAATACTCGTCCCCCCGCAATGTTGGACAGGGAATTTTACTATATCTTATTATTAAGTCAACTATTACTTCCTTCTATTTTTCTTCTTATACATGCGGTATTTTTGTTTCCCTCAACATCATCAGCCTTTTTCAATCCACTACTGAATATAGGCCTTCCTCAATGTCTTCCATCAAATGCGGTCCTCAGCTTTTCGCATTCGCATTCGCAGGAATTACATGATGCAATTCACTCATCACCTTTTCATCACCGGACGACAAGACGCACGGCGAGACATCATCCTTATGTTGTAAACATCACCAGTTTACGCACAAAGAGGTTTGGTTCCTCGTTTTTAATAAGGACAGCTAAAGAGTGGAACAACTTGACGTCTTCAAGAAAAGAGTGAATAGGTATTTGCTAGGTTAATGTGCTTTACCATCATAGACCACATCATCACTTAACACCAGGTGGGATCGTGGTCAAGCATTAACCTATACCTATGTAAGAAAATGTATAATACTTCTATTTACGATAAAGACGTTAAATGTTTGATAAACTGACCGTATCAGAGTGGGCAGGTTGTTGGTGAGTATTTCCTTCTCCTTCTGTATCTCGTTGATGTGACCCTCCAGCAGTTGCTGCACGGCGCGGGGCGCGTGCGCGGCGCAGCGCAGCGAGCGCAGCCGGTGCGAGGCGGTGTGGCACGCGGTGTCCAGGGTCGCGATGTCCTGCAGCATGCCGCGCACCTGAAAAAGCGTCGCATAACGAAACTCATTAGAAAACATCTTTTGTACGCCTGCACCCCTATAGTGCAATTGATATATAAGCGCATCGACCAACTCGCACTAGGCGACCATGGTACCCAAATGACCACAACTGTCTCCTTGTGAGTGAAAGACTTCTAGTTCCAGCAGCGAGTATATTAACTGGGTTGTTTCTTATTATCTTATACATACGATTAAACACAGAGTATGTTCTATACAAAAAATAAATCACATAATCAACATCATCATCAATAGCCTGCTGCAGTTCACAACTGGACATAGTTCTCTCCCAAGGAACGCCACATAGATCAATATTCGAAAAAATACAGAAACATTCATAATTTATCACCTGATGGTAAGTGATACACTTGCCCATAACGCAGCGCCAGTTAAGATGCTATACAGCACCACATTGCGCTGATGCCTTGAGACATTAGATATTAAATCTCGTTACCGCAGTAATTTTACTTATTTACAGCACCCTTCAAACCGGAACACAAAAATGTTTGCACATTACCATTTGTTGGTTGCAACAGGAGCTGCAGCGGTACCTACCTTGAAAACGGTCTCTGGTAAAAGACATAGCACCAGTAAACTAGTGGTTTATAGTTAGGGACAAGTGCATCTATCACCATCAAATTAATGGCCTGTTCATCATTTCGCTATGACATGTTTGTGTACTGACCGTCCTCATCTTATCGACGAGTATCTCCTCGAGGCAGGCGGTCTGGTGCGCGATGTCGTGCAGCGAGTCCTGCGCGGGCTGCACCTTGTGAGTGCGCAGGATGCACGGCGCGAACACTATCGCAAGCGCATTCGGTCCCATCCTGCAACAAACAACTACATACAGAACCCATCCATGATCACATACAAAAACATCACATACCCATAACTGGTTAAAGAAATAAATTCTTCTGAAATCATCTTCAGCTGATACATACATCAACTGGGCACAACCACCATCCTCTCTCTCTCTCTCTAAATACTGATCGGTCCTGCACTGCTAACCGTTTATGTATAAATCACCTAGTAATCATCATCATCAGACTGTAGCAGTCCACAGCCCTCTCCCAAATAACTTACACCACTTAGACCGTTCTTCAGCTATATAAGCATCTAGTTGCTGCCATAGTTACAGGAACACCAATTTTTTTTATAACCCTCAAGTAACAGGACAATATTAGAGGGGCGTAACGGGTCCTACACAAAACCCAAGGGAACCAAGCCAACTCCCTCCTGATGCAGCCTTCTAATCAACAAACGAGATTCGCTTCCCACCAAATCGCATTGAGTCAGCGTGGTAGCAGTCGGTCTATATCCCCTCCACAGTTGGGGAAGGCATATATCCAGCAGTGGACGTAGATCGTTTGATAAAGAAGAATGTTAAAGTTTCTGTTCATTACTCCCATCTCTTCTAATTTTCTTGTTACACTTTCTCTTATGAATTACTTCCAGTATTGACCAAGATTTGAGAGTTGCTATCGGTGTTAGTGCACTCTTGGTAATAAACTCACCTGTTGTGGTCTTCGCCAAGTGCGACTCTCGCCAGGTGGAATATCAACCTCTCCACCAGATCAAAGTTTGGCTTGGGCAATTTCTTGAGGATGGCAAAAATAGTTGATACACGTTCCTAAAAAATAATATAGCAATATTAATTTGTCATCAGGTAATAAGAATGCTATAATGAAGCGTTGGTCAAATTACTGTAGTAATTATATATCTAACGTCTCTAGTAGTTGATCATAAAGTATCCTAAAGTTTGGTAATAGGTAACAGTGTCGTTACCTGCTGGTCGGATATCTGCGCGGCAAGTATGAAGTCGTCGTACAGGTCGAAGGTGAGCAGCGGCTCAGGTAGCTCGCGGAAGAAGCTCTTGAGCACGGAGGTGCGCACGTGCACCGCGTACGAGTCCAGCCTCTCGACGCCCTCCTGCGGCCGCTCGTCCAGAAGCCAGCGCAGCTCGCGTACCTGTCCGGGACAAGGACAACAAACGAATCCAATAAAGGTTACCATCACTCCACATCATCTGTAGGAGACTGCTTAAAATGTGCTCATCTCTATTATAACCTTAATGTGTCTTCAAAGGAAACCTATAGCGAATAACTGCAGTAGCTTTTCATATTACATTAACTGGCATATTACATTTGCCATAATAATATTTCTTCTTCGAACTCGTAGTTCTTCATAACTGAGCATCGTGATCGTGGGAACCACACGACGATTTCTTTGTCAGCTACAATGGATTTGCTTACAATGGCCTGTTGTTGTTTCTTATATTAAAATTGAGTTGTAAGCAGTGTTTCAAAGAATTCAATGAATGATCCTCTCTCTCACCTTAGAACTAAGTCCGCTCTTCCTGTATAACCCCTCTGTGTACAGACCGGTCATTTCTATGGTGGTGATGAGCCTGTCGACGACTATTGGTATGTTACCGTCCCCGGTCGGTAGATCACTGAGAGGCACTCCGAAAACCTACAAAAGAAATTTTGCAAATTTTAAACTCTATATGATCATCACTCGGTCACAGAAGTTTACATCTAGAGGCATGACAATTGTAGTGACTGGAGGTAGGGTTCGAGAACCATCGTAAATAAAACTGTTTTGTTGATTAATTTTAATATTTTTATTTGGTTATCGTTTTTGTTTATCTCGTCGCTACTTGTTATTCATCATTAAATTCATTAATAGCCCGAATGTTTTTTTTTCTATGACTTCCAATATTTTCGAAGTAACTGTTAGTAAGGTATGGTATACTAAAAATTTCTTTGCAATAAAGGCGCAAACCATTCATATAGTAAAAAAATAAAAAAAAAATTAAATACTACAAAGCATATGTAGTGAAATTACTGTACTACAATCTATTAGAGACTAAAGACTTAATTTGATGGTACCATATGCTATGGACATCATCCTAACTAGCGCCTCCTTGTAATGAGAAGGAGTATCAACTACCGTCAGGAGAACGTAGCACATCGCCTCACTGTTGCGACGAAAAAACTACCTAGTACACCGTCTATTTCTTATATTTTCAATACAAAATCTTAGTCTCACCTTTCCACGCTTAACAACGCCTATCTGCTCCCTTCCGCCGGCGTCCACCGCACCTACAATAGCGGCGCTCGGGGTAACAGAATCCTTCCTACATTGCGTAGTCACCTGTAATACATTACGTACATGTATTGATATGTTAAACTTTTCAAAAAGGAATCCAAACAAAGAATTAGATACTAACCCTTAATACTAAATGATAATAACATTTTCCAAATTTACCCTAATACAACTCTTCAAATGATTGAACTAATTTCGTAATCTTTAAATTGTATCTTCTTCTAAGTCGTATTTCCCCATGACTGAGGGTCGTGGTCTTCATGTGTAGTGAAACACACGACGACTTTCTTGGCAGTTATATAATGGAATGGTTTGCCATTGCCTTCTCCATTTCACATACTAGGTGGACCACGGATGGTGATCACGTAGATATGTGGGTTTCCTCACGATGTATTCCTTCACCGTCAGAGCTAGTTGGTATGTACTAACTGCATACGAATTGAAAAATACATTGGTACAGGCCGGATTCAAACCAGATACCTCCGGAGTGGAAGCCAGGCGTTCAAACCACTAGGCTGTCACGACTCCGAATTTTATAATAACCTTTTATTAACTATTTATAAATTCTAAATAAACAAAATGTCATCTATTTTTAGGTGATGTCCCTAAACTCAGACTATGGTACCTTGGTTTTGTAACAGGAGAAATTAGGTGATGCAAGATACAACCAAATCAACTCGACTGTTAATGAGCTACATTCCCTTAAAACTTTATCTTATTTGTGAGCAAATACCAATTTTAAATTATATTTCAATTTATAAACCCACCTTCATATAACACTTCTTATGTGAGGTCAGCTTGCAAATCTGACAGATGAGCGAGCGCTCTATGGGCCACATGAAGAAAGTCTTGCAGATCTCGCACTCAGTGGGAATGTTGATCATGCACAGAATAAATGTGTGACCTTTGTACTGAATTGGTTCATCCACCTTGAAAATAAAAAAAAAGTTATGTTCATCAGGCTTAAAACACAATGGTTGTGGTGAATGTGATTGTCTATGACATTTTCCAATCTCAGATAATACAAGTAAATATGGAGGGAGTATACACAAAACTGTCATCACTTTTTCTTTTTCAATTTTTCTTTAAAAATATTACATAAATGTAGTCCACTGTCATCTAGTGAAGAAAGTATCAAGAGGGTCTCCTTGTGCGGAATCATGGAAGCTCAAGCTCAGAATCTAACATTTGCCTTTCCAAAATATTAGCCCATATACTGTTCTAGTAAATGATAAGAACATCATCAATTTTTGTATCGGAGAAAACAAAATACAAATTGACTTACTTTTCTTTTTTTATCCTTTTTCCTCTTCGTCCTTGCTTTATCCGTTTCATGTTGACTCATGAACTCGTCCATGAAACCTCTAAAGGCGTTAACTCCCATCGTGATGGATAAAGTGGACCCTTCCCTTGCACACACTGTCTCCATAACGTGTAAGAAGTTTCCGATAAGGTCTTTGTACTTGAGGGCAGAGCCCCGTGTTTCCACTACACTATAGGTTGCTACTAGATTATCTTTGAACTCCCGTAGCGCATGCTTGAACACCCTGTCTACCTGTTGACGTGTAAAACTTTATTTTAATATCAGTCTTCAAAAGCATAAGTTCGGCTGTCACTGGTGGTAATCAGCCGAAGATAAAAAATTACTTTTTCCTGTTTCAAGTGTGATGTAGCTATACACAGTCTAGTGCATTAAAAACACCAATTGTCACCTTATTGTTATGAAAACATCCTTTATCAATTGTAGTTAGGCCAGATGTATTACTACCATTAGGTGAACATCCTATTAGTTTTGTTATTTAGTTAGTTTTTTTAAGTTTTTGTTGTTGTTAAGTTAGTTTTTTTAAGTTTTTGTTAGTTTTAAAAAGTTTTAACAGGTACAAATTCTACCTCTGACTGTTTCTCATTTTCCGATGACTCCATTTGATAGATCTTCTTTGTGATGAAATTCTGCATTGCTTGCAATTCTGTTGCATCGGATATTATCTTATCCGTTCTATCCATGAACTCCGAAGTCCCCGTAAGATTGAAGTTTGAGCTGACCGAGCTTTTAGACTGGTCGGATAGGGAGTTGTAGGCGGAATCTTTGATAATCCTCTTTCGATATTTGTGTCGGCCCCTCGGCGATATAGTGACTGGACTGGAGCACGGCATCGTAATCACGCCTTTATTCTGTATGCATTTAGTGTGATAAAGCTGTTTGCAGTCTATGCAGCGCTGGCCTTGTGTTATAAACGCATCGATAGCTTGATGACAGTAGACGCATTTATCGCCTTTAGCGAATCGTGTGCCTTTGCGAAACCTGCAATATTTATTAATAAGAAAAGTTTAGTAAAAACCAGATTGCACAAGGACTTAAAGGATATCCATTCCGTTAAAAAGTAATCATTGAAATAGCTAAATGTGCAATCTATTCTTATTTTAGAGATATTAAATTGATTTGTGTTTAATAATCCCTGATTAAGAGTTGAATATTATGTAACGTCGCCGTACCTGTGACCAGCAATGCGAAAAAGTCCATTGCCAGTTTGTCCGATGTAATCGGTAGAGCGCGGGTCGACCGGCCGCAAGTCGGTGCGTAGGTCAGGTCGCAGGTCGGCATGCAGATCGGGCCTTAAGTCAGTTCTTAAGTCGGGCCGCAGGTCGGATCGCCTCTCCGGAGCGCCGGGGGCGGGGTCCGAGTTCCGTCGACGCCGCGCACCGCTCGCCTCTGCGCGCGCACTGAAATATACAATAATTTGACATCATTTTATACAAGCCTACTAGTATAGTATACCATCTTAACCAGCGTTATACAATACTAATAATAGTAATAGAGGACTGCTTCAGTTTATGGGAATATGTTGGGTTGAAATAGAAGGGCGCATGTCCCTATCGCTGACAGATCCGGGGCATCCCATTCATAACGGCTGATGGTTTTCGCGGTAGGTTTAGTGGGTAGGGGCCGCCCAGGCCGAAT
This sequence comes from Pachliopta kotzebuea, assembly GCA_018246255.1. Lineage (NCBI taxonomy): Eukaryota > Metazoa > Arthropoda > Insecta > Lepidoptera > Papilionidae > Pachliopta > Pachliopta kotzebuea. The sequence continues at coordinate 25,749 of DWLS01000814.1, forward strand.
CCCACATATCCCTGCGGGCCCACCTAGGGAACCGGCGGAACGTCCGTAAAAGGATTTCCCCGCGTGAAAAAAAAAAGAAGGGTGTATCTTGATGCGAGATGCGTTCTGTTTTAGACCTACACACGGGCGGCTTTAGGGATGTGGTAAGAACATCGTGGTCGCTTCTACACACATATCATCAGGTTGCTTTGTTGAATATAAAAAAATGTAAAATTAAAGTCAAGTGTCAGTTAATTGCAGAAAAAATAATCAATGTGAGAATTTTTATTCACGGAACCATTCGTGGTTTGAGTAAGATCCTGAGCAACAAACATTAAGCTACTCATAACTTTAAGCTGTCACCGCGACTCGTTTTTCGTACTCCAAGTACGGAATTAGGTTAAGGTACAGTTTATATATATAAGTATCTATTTTATTATCTCCCCCTTTTTTCTTCCCACCTCTTCCTCCTTCCCCAAATCCTCTTTCCTCGTCTCTCTCCTCTCCCTTATATTATATAATT